>JACBKR010002960.1:0-32340 GCA_014218235.1 Colocasia esculenta | reverse complement strand
AAATTTGGCCTCATATTTAGAAATTGATAGGTTCCCTTGATGTAAATCCAAAAACTCTCTTTCCTTCTGGTCTCGAATGTGCTCTGGGAAAAACTTTTCTTGAAGGCTTCTAGAAACTCCTCCACAGAAGTATCTTCTTCACAACCACTGAAGGTAGTGTGCAACATAGCCTTCCACCATACATCTGCATGATCTAGCAAGATATAAGTTTCCAGGTTGACTTTATCCTCCTCTAGGCATCGCATAACTCAAACTTTCTTCTCCAATTCACAAATTCGAGAATTGGCAATCTCGGGATAACACTCCCCTTAAAGGAAGGAGGTGTTAGTTTTAAAAATCTCACCATACTAGGAGTGATGCCTGGCCGAGAGATAGGTTGCAACTGTTGTTGTAACAACTGCTGATGTAGTTGAAGAAAACTTTGAAGGGTTGGCACGAATCCTCCCAGGTCTGCCATCTTTGTTGAGCTTGGCACACCTTGGTTGGCATTTGTTCTTAGATTTGAGCCACCTGAAACATGTCCTCTAGGTCATAAGTACTCGAGATGGGAGTCTCCTTGCCATCGACATATTCTGTCAAAATAAACTTTTATGTAAGATCGAGAATATAACAAGCCACACAAGTCACACTTACTAACTTACATTAACAAGTCCTTACATATCCTTGCCAACTATATTTAAGAAGTCCTACAACAAACTAATCTTTCTTTATATATATATATATAGTCTACTATCACTCATCAATCATTTGTACATATACACATTTCCACATGTATGCATACTTTCTTCAGATTTTTCATTAATAGCACTATTCTTCTTTATGGTTGGGGACAATCCCTGTAGAGATGCCCTTTTCTATTGCATCGTTCACATATAATCATATTCCACCAATCCATCCCAGAGTCCAGGTTCACTAAGGGTGGTGGTACGAGCGGCTGCCAATCCTGAAGGAATGGGTCCATAGGGGGCAAATAAAAGAAGGATGATGGCTCAAAAGTCATCATGGGAGGGTCTGGCATCCTATGAGGTGGAGACTTCACCATTGAACTGATGGACTCATAAGGAGAGCTAACTATTCTAGAAACTAACTCCTAAATTGCATCCCATTGTTGTTGTATTTTACTCTACAACTTTCCATGCTTTTCTATGAGTTGGCCAAGTAGGACATTTATTTTGTCTAATTGTGTATTGGTTTTGATAATGTGCTGGATGAGGATGAGGATGCTTCAAAAGTGTCATATACCATAGCTACCATCTTCTTCTTAGCCTGGGCATGTACTTCCTCTTGTTTTTTTGCATATTTTTCTCTAGCTTCCTTCAACTTTTGCAAATATTCAAGTGATTCTTTTTGGAGTTTTTTCCATGGGGTCTAAAATAAGCAGCACCTAACATTAACTTCTAATTAATCTAACTATCAGAAATATATATATATATATATATATATATATATATATACATTTATGATATATATATTTCTATACTAACTTTGATGGTGTGGTAACTAGAGTTACAACCTCCCAATACTCTTATACCACCTTCTATAACGCCCCCAATTCCTAGTATCTAAAATGAGAGTTGGGGATGCTCTAGTGATGGATTTACAATCATACACACATAGTGAGAGTTTGCAATTTCTAGGTTACCAGACATTATATTGTCCCAACCATTGCTTTCAAATTTTTTATTTCAATATAATTGCTAATTTATACAAGGAAAAATAACCATTTTTTTAAAATACATTGTGGTGATGAAATCTATTCTTCCTCTTGGGTTAGTTCTAGACTTGAACAAATCTAATAAGTTAAAGACTAGTAGGCATCAAGATTGTACCCATGGTAAGAAAACATTAGTAACAATTTTTTTTATAAATCATATACTTAGGCTTAATATGTGTAATAATTGTATCCAAAGTAAAGTGCAAAATGAAGACATATAATGGTAAAGAATTGAGTCAAATAACATAAATTAAGGCATGGATAGCAAATAATTTAGATCCAATTATCATATCATTTTTTTTCACTTTCATAATTAAAGATGCATCTCAAACGACCATTGAGGCTAAAACATACACAAATTAACCTGGTGCTTGGGCAATGATATCAAACTTGGCAAAGCTCAATATTAGAGGATGGATCCCCACCTAACTTCACCCAAATTGGATGATACATTAGGATTTCAAAAAAAAAAAAATGGCTTCTTGCCCTCGAGCCCAAAATAACTTCACCCCTATGGACGCCTATAAGGGTTTTAGTCTGCAAAAAATCCTCAAGGTGGTAATGCCATAGTGTGTTCACGTTCATAGTTCATAGACAATTATTAGAGTTCTAGTCAAAATTAAAAGGTATGCTAATAAGATAGTAACAAAAAAATGTAGAGTAGAAATCAAGTAGAAATTAAGGCAGAATCTTATAGACATATATGAAATAAAATTAGATAGTAAATGAATTCAAATAATAGATTTAGGGTATCAAATAAAGTTAACAAGATAATTTTAGGGTAAAGTGGAGCAGTTATGTAACACTCGGAAATTTGGTAATTAGAAAATTAGAAATAAATTGAAAACGGTAAATTCAATATTAGTGAAATAGAAAAAAAAAACGCACGTGTCATTATCATACATACAAAAAACCATTAGAAAATTCATAAAAATCATAGTTCAACTCTAAATAATACTTCCTAATGACCCATGGAGAAATTCGTACAAAGGAAAATCGGATGGTCCAAGTTTAAGGCGTTTTGCGACTAAGTATCGTAATCAGATAATAAGTCGAGAAATCATTATCACACATACTTACAGGAGCCAGAAAATTAAATAAAAATCATAGATGGACTTCAAATAATATCCTCTCATGATCCATCAAGAAACTTGGGTCAATAAAAGTCATTTGGGGTATATTAAGAGTTATTATGACTTATATCGTAATTAGAAAATAAGTTGGAAAATCCATTATCATGTGTATAACAATGGGATCATAAACTAAATTAAAATTTTATGTGGACTCCAAACAATATGTGGGGATAGTTCATAAAAGAAAGTGGACCAATGGATAACTTATGACCTATGAACAAATTCAAGTATGAAATAGTAAATAAATAATTTTCGTATTACCGGAATGGTAGAACATACGTACTACTATCGTACGTGCAAGAACACATTGGAAAATCCATAAAAATTATAAATCAACCCCAAACATTATTCCTAAGTGTTCCACAAAGAAATTCATGCAACAAAAATCTGATTGGCCAAGGGGGCATCACGATGTGACGAATTACCCAATTAGAAAACCAACTCGAAAAATTGTTAACGTGGAAAAATGACGTGACCATAAATTAAATAAATAGGTTGGAGAGACTTCCAACATTATGTATTAGGACCCATTAATGAAATTGGGCCAATGGATCACTTTTAGCCCAATAATAAAATTGGAACATGAAAATACTCAGAAATTTGCACCTGTAAATATGCAATAATTAGGAAGGGCAAATTAGGGTTAAAAATTAAGGTAATTAGCCATGCAAGGTAAGAAAAACCGGAACTAACCCTAAGAGGTGGTTTCCTAAACACTTTGCCACTCTAATTGGGTGAGAGAATCCCAAAGCATGGAAGGACCAAGTAGAATTCACAGCCCCTTTCCTAGTCTTGTTAGAACATGTAATTACACCCTAAATCTATAAGAACTCGTCACTAAACTCTTGGGGAAGGTTTGGCAACGAGTTGGGGTCGTTTGGAGGCCGTCTAGGGCACCATAGGACGAAAGGAAAGGCTGGGAACCGGAGCTTCATCCCCCTTCATCCTCTACTGCATCCAGAATGTTGACTGGTCTTTGATCTTCAGATAGGTATGGTTCTCGGGCCAAGATAAAGAAAACCAATACATCTTGTAGAGCTTCGAGTCTAGGTTCATTTTCACTTGATTTTCCTAATTTTCATAGAGTATACATTGAGTATTAGTCATTTCCCTAAGTCGCTCAAGTTAGTGCTTTTTACGTTCTTCTTATTATGCACACAATTCGAGACCGAATTAGACTAAACTCCCATCATGAAAGTTATGATACTAGTAGTCCTCATCATGTTTCATGTTAAACATTTTGTCTAAATGTCATTAGTTAGAGAGTTATAAGTGTGGTGAGAGAGCTGCTGCATGATACTACGTTTTCGGGTTGCACTGTCTTCTACATTCTTCATATTTTTCATGAGATTTGAGACTGAATTAGGTCAAACTCCAACATCAAAGTTCTTTACTAGTTGTCTTGGTCATCTTCATGTTAAACATTTCATCTAAATGTCATTAGATAGGGATATAAGCATGGAAAGAGGTTTGCTATGTTTTCCGACATTTTCAGGCAGCGTTTGGAATCACGTCTGCTTCAGGCGATGCGATTCCCGCGCCTAGTTTCACGTCGGCTTGGGCCGAAATGATTCTCTGAATCACAACCATGAGGTCGGACGTGATTATCCCGCTGACTAGTCAACGCATGCGTGAGTTTCCGCGCCGCGTGGGAGTCTGCGCCAAGTCTGAACGGCGTCAGGATGACCCGACGCGATTCAGGCCATTTTCCGCCCATCGATTTATTTAATAATTTTTTGTAATGTGTCGGGATGACCCGACACGATTCAGCTTGAAAGGCGGCTTACAAGGCCTATGCGATTCAGTTTTCTGCACTGTTTGGCCTGTTTACCTATACACCGTGTTTTGAAAAAAGTTCACTGTGTTGGACCGATTCAAGGACCGACCCGAGACTGTTCTTTTCTGCTAGTCAGTCAGTATGTTTGGTTTCTTGGTCTGTCAGCATGTTGCCTAGTGTTACATGTGTGCATGGACCTAAAAGCAATCAACCCATTAAAAAACGGTAATGATATGAATAGATTCTAATGTGTGATTGATCTTATGTTCATTTGATTCTCTTCTTGTGATCTACCTTAATGTGAAATTGACATGATAAGAATATGATATGAATATGTGATGAATACATGATTAGAATAGACTTGTTTAGTTGAGTTTTCTATCATGACTTGCATGTGGGTTTTCCTTTATTTATGTGCTTCCCGATGTTCCGTTATTTGCTCATCAATTGCATACATGTTTAGGAAGGATCCGTGACACGTCACTACACATTTGCACGATTAGACACTCCCTTCTTGGGGAATTGTGAGCTCTCTGCCGGTCATTCCAAATTGGCAGACTAGCGATCTTTTCCTTAAGACCTCCGTAAGTCTCTGTACTCTATGGATTCCCACATAGAGATCGAGCTGGTTGTACCATGAAGTACCCTGGAGATAGAGAGCACATGTTCCGCGTACGATCTGTCATTAGTCATCCTGATGTCAAGACATTAATGATTTTGAAACATAAGATACATCGTTATACTGCCCATTTGATCTCTTGAGCTATTGTCATACCTTGACTCTATGAATGATAAGGTCCCTATTACTATGAGCTTGTCATTAAAACTCCGTGGCCATAATATGAATATGTTTGTTCGGCACAATATGTGACTTCGGTCCATTTGACCAATGCCTGTGCAATAGGGGCCCTGTCTGGTCCTGGGGAGGAGCGCCCCAACGTACTTATTAACCACGGGAGTATGGACTTTTGGTGCTTGGCATAGCACAACGAATACGCAAGATTTGTGTAATGTGCCTTCATCGATATGATGATATGATATGATATGATATGATATGGTTGATATGATACGTCTGTTCATGTGAATACATGATATCTGTGTGAATATGGCCAATTCATTTTATTGATTCTACTCTTGAAATATCTGTCCATTGTATATGCAACTTGATATTTGATATGACTTCCGTTCTATTCCGCTATTCAACCGGTTAGTATTGCATGCATTGTCATCATGTTCATGTGCATATCTACCTATTAAAATGTTAATCATGTATATAGTGCCCGCACAATATTGAGATGTAAATCCTACTGAGCTAGTTCACTCACCCCTATCATCCCGTCCTTTTCAGGTAGTGATGAGAAACTAGAGGAGTCAGATGGGGCAGGGCAAGAGTGATGAGCACCCGACATTGAGAGATGAAGTATTAGGAATAGATATTTGAATAGTCTATGTATTAGAGAAGCATTTTATTTGAATAATGAACCTTTTTAGTTGGTTCTTCTTATGTAAGGTTGTAACTAGTGAATTGAAATGGAATTAAAGAGTACTTTGGATGACAATATTATGGTCTCAAATGTGTTGTTATGTTTAATTGTGACTCTGCGTTACTCAACTGTGATACGTCTATTTGTATCGTTCACGCCTTCCAGTATTTATCCGCTGCTAATATCGGGGCATGACAAGTTAGGTACTATAACACTTAATTAGGCACTATAACACATTAATAAAGATGATAAATTTAACATCAAAAAAAATAAAAAAGTGAAATAGAACAACAAAAATAATAAAATATATTTCATAGCTTAGCATATCATTTGCCTACATTTTAATATAATTATATTGTACTTTGTAGATTTTAATGATCATAAAACACTAATTCTAATCCATGATGATAACATTATAAAGCACTATTTTGTGTTCATGTTGATGACCCAAGCATTTGAATTGTTATATTTAATATGAGGGTTTAATTTGTGTGTTAAGTGTGAAGAAATAGGCCAAAGTCGCATGGACTGAATAGCGGAAAAAAACTGACTAACAAATTGATAGTCGGTTGATTGAATTCGATGTTTCGGTTGACCAATCCTTCTAGTGAACCAGGTCTAGCATGATCGTGAAAATGGTCATTCAATTAATTCTGGAGAACAGTTGATCGAATGGAAGAACCAATCGATTGGTGAATAGTTTAGAATTCCAATTGGTGAACAGTAGGAGCCTTCCGATTGGCATACAAAATGCTCCGATTGGTGACCAAACTAAAAAATGGTCGATCGATCTGGAGAAAATAGTCGACCGATTTCGAAACACAGGAGAGCTTCTGATTAGTGTTCGGCTTGAAGAATGGTAGACCGATCTGGAGAAAAAGGTCGACTGATTTTGTTGCAAAGTTTCCTAATTGGTAGGATTCTTTCCTCCATTAGGATTCTTCCTAAAGATTCCTCCAAGTTATGATCTTTTAGGTTTGGGTATATATATATATATATATATATATATATACTTTTTCAAGCCCCAAGAAGTATCCCCATAGTGCCAATGGGTTCTATCTTGTGAAACTAGAGTTTTTAGGTGATTTTTTGAAGAGGCCTACAGCAGACCACAAGATCAACTATTCCAAGCTTCTCAACTGTTGTGTGGAGTTACTTCCAAGTACCAGAGAGTTGTGCTACATCCAAGCAATGTCCATGAGGCTTTGGTGGAGAGATCGAGCTGTGTTCTACACTGGTGTGCTTGCTTCTACAATAGTTCTCTATATCATAGACATGGGGAATTCTTGTGCTTACTATTTTATCTCTTTTCCCACTGTCACAGGCTTATTGGGTTGTGTTAAATTCATTACAATTTTGTGTTTGTGTGTGTGGGTGCGGGTTGTGCGCTACACACCATGGGTTGTCTCGTCCCTGCACACAAGGTGGGTTGGTGTTGTCCCCAAAAATAACAGTATATGTGTGGAAGGGTTTATCGGCTTGTACCTAGGAAACAAGTTAGGAATAATACTCACAGAGGTGTGGGTAGTGGACATAGGTACACATGGTGTGTGGCTGAACCACTCTAAAATCATGCATGCATATTGTGGTTTGATCTCTCTCATCTACTTCCGTTCTATACACATTAGGATAGTGGGTTACGTTGATTTCGTCTAAAGTAATTTATGGTTTCTTTGTGCAAGTTATTGTTTATTCTGTTTAAATCTGATAGGTGATTTTTTTTTATTTATAATCAACAAATTCACCCCTCCTTTCTTGATTGAGTGTTGCATACAGTTTCATTCAAAGTCTTGTACTAAAACACACTCTCTCCCACTTCTTATCTCTCTACATAATCTCCCTTCTTTTTATTTTGTTTCCTTCTTCTTCTCTCTCTCCTTCTTTCTCTTCTCTATTCTCTTCTCTTTCTCTCCACCTACGAAATCTCTTTTCCCCTCTTATTTTATTCTTTCCTTTCTCTTCTCTCTCTCTCCTCCTTTCACTTTTCTCTCTTCATTTTCTTTTCTCTCTACTACGACCTAATTTTTCTTATTTCCGACGCTCTCTCTCTTCTCTTCTTCTACTTAGGGTCCATTTGTTTTCCTGTAAAATCTCCCACCAGAAAAGATTTTCAAGAAAATCTTATGAAATTGGTCATTTAATTGCGTTGAAAAGTTGATTCATGAAACCGTTTTCCTTTAAATCCTCAGATTTTGGCATCCGAGAAAAAATCTAGCACGCCGTTTTCGGTTCGCCACCGGTCGCATACTGCACACTCCCCCACCACTCCCTGTACACCGGCACTGCCTCTGGGCGGAACCCGCTCATCACCGTCCCTGACATCCCCTTCGCCTCCCTCTCGGCCTCCTGAGCAAACCCGTTCATCATCGACGGCGTCGCAGGGATGGACGGGTTCCCGGGCGCGAAGGGGACCCGTAGAGCTGCTCGAAGATGGCCTAGAAGGAGTGGTCGGGGTCTGCGACGGAGATGGGGTTGGACTCTGTGCTGTCAACACCGTCGATGGCCGGGTTGAGGGACTTCATCCACGACTGGCACACGGTAGCGCAGGCCACCACGTGGCGCCGCGCCGGCCACGCCGCCTTGCTCTGCTCCACCCGCTTGACCACCTCCCTCGGCAGCCCGGCCCAGCTGCGCCGGCAGCGGCGGCGAGCTTGTCGAGGTGGATGCGGCCGACGTGGTGCCTGGCCAGCGAGCCGAAGTAGAGATGCTTCCCTATCTTGAGGTCGTCGGTGACGAGCATCAGCTCCGGGTCCGTGTACAGGGCGAGCGCCTCCCCTTCCAAGCTCGCGCACAGCACGTCGCCGCCCTTGAGATGACGGGGAAGCCACCCGTGAACCATGTGCAACTGCAACGCCGCAGCCATCATCTTCCTCACCCATGGGTATCTCAGCACCACGTCCCAACTCCTACTCTTCCCCTGTGAAATGGGTGCATGCATGCGACGATATGGTTAATGATCACCTGCTATTCGTAAACTGGAACAGCTAGCGATCGATCTGCATGCGCGCAGAGCATGAAGAATACGGGTCTTTGTAGATACCGCGGAGAGGCCGATCCAGAAGTGGCCCTCGCCGTCACCGTCGCCTGTGTGTCCAGCAATGGCCACCGCTGCGATAGATCCCTGGATGCTAAAACAAGGGACTGTAAATCACGGTAAATCACCGTGATTTGTCCATTTAGCAGGCTGCAAATCTTGCACCATGCGTCTGCAGCTTGAGGGGGGCGACGGGGAGATCAGCAATGTCACCGGAAGCGGAGGCCCGCTCCTGCGAGTAGACGGCGAGGGAATAAATATCCGAAAATGTTTTCCTCACAACCAAATATATAATTATGATTTTTATTTTTACGTAAAATTTTCCCATGAAAAATTGTTTCTTTATTAAAACATTTTACATGTAACTAAATAGACCCTTAGTGTTCTCTCTCCTCCGTCCGCCTTGGTCCTACCTTCCCCAACCCTTTCCCTTTTATAAGAAGGGAGAAACCTTCAACATGGGAGTTTGCGATAACGATGGTGAGTGGATAACGATGGGAGGGGGGTGGAGATAAGGATGGGTTTTTTTGCTTAAGTTACACCTTAGGTGCAACTTATATTAAAAATATTTTTTTGATTAACATAATCCTCTTTCTTCTTATTTTTTAAAATTTTATTTTGTATATTTACTTATATCATGTTTATACTCCAAAATTTTGTTAAAAAATGACTTTGAGTACTAGTCCCGCATACTTTTTGCACATTTCTAAGGGTTTGACTCCATAATGACACCACGACATTTATGTCCATCGAAAGCCGCACAGGTTCTCGAACATTTGATGAGGCAAAATTTTGAAAAATCTCTCAATTTTATGCCTTTAAATTGGTGCTTGGGGTCGCCTTGGGTAGCAATGTCTCCCTTCTTTCTTTCACCTCCTTTTACATGGCTCCTTGTAGGCTTTCTTTCTATTCTCCATTCCTTTTTACCAATCTGTGCTATTGCGATGAGGATAGAGTCTGAAGGGGAGGATAAGGATACACTATCTCTTTTCAACTCTAATGCCTTCAACATCACAATGGGATGGTAAATAGAAAAGGAGTGACACAATGGCATGAGATATAGAAAGAGTGGAGCATTCTGTGCTCCATGACTCTCCGAAACCATCTTGTACTACTCCCACTTTGGTGGGATGGGGGGGGCAGAAGAAGCTCCATCGTCGAATATTTTGGGGGGCTTCACCTACGGCTTGAAAATATTAGCAGCAATTAAAGCAGCTTCATCAACAACCCAAGAAAAGGCCTCTCCATGTCCTTCTTATGTATTCTTTTTCTCTCTTTCTGTTTTTGTTCTTTGCACCGTTAGGTAGTTCATAAGGGGGAAGGATTTCCTACTGTCGACACAAGATAGTGAAAATGACTATGGCTACTTTGAAGAATCCAGCGGCCAAGTTAGTTCCCACATAGGTGGGGTTAGTGTCTTGCCGAGAAGCCTTTGTTCTACCTAAATCGAGCTAGCACTAGCATGTAACTTTGCATAAACTTTTGATTCCAATGTGTATGAAATCTAAAGAGAATATATTTATGAAAATCTTACTAGATCTTTCAAGTACATTACTGATAGAATTTCCTAAGGACGATGTTCCATGTGTCGCATGGATGTGCTCGGCATCTATCATGTCTGTTTTTTCTTGCCATCGACCTCGACCACTTGATAAGGGCCCTCCTAGGTGGAAGCCAGCTTCCTCGCTACTTTGAGTGGATGAAAGGCTTCTGCTCTTCCCAAGAACAGGTCTCTAGGAAAGAATTGTCTATCCTTTACTCGAGTATTATAGTAACAAACCATTCACCTTTGATACTCAGCGAGTCGAATGCTTGTGGCTTCATAGATTTCTTCATCTAAATCCACCTTCTCCAAATAGCTCATCATTAGACTCTGGCTAAAAGTTGATAACTCAGAGAGAGAAACTTGATGAATAGGGATGAATAGGGTCTATTTAATATGAAAATTAACTCCCTAATTAACTCAAGTTTTGGTGATAACAAAATTCATTAATTATAATTTTGGGGATAAACAAAAAACTTAAGAGAGAATTAATTAGGGGTCCCTGTTAGAGTGTTGACTTAATTATAGTCCCTGTCAGAAAATCAGAAGTCATATAGTCCTTACTTTTTGTGTTAGTTTATTTCTAGTCCCTTTTTTGTTTCTCGGCATTTAATGAGTCTTGGAAGACGAGTCGTCCTTTTAACATCAATCTTTTCCTATTTTGCCCTTCCTTCTTCTGCTCTTTCCCTAGTTACATTCGTTACAGTTGCCTTTGTATCAGTTACAGTAAGCTTTTATATCTATTACAGTAAGCCTTTATATCTGTTACAGTAAGCCTTCTTTCCTTATGCACACTTACATTCGTTACAGTTGCCTTTGTATCAGTTACAATAAGTCTTTATATCTGTTACAGTAAGCCTTTGTAACTGTTACAGACTACAACTATAAGCTCTTACAAAAGAAAAAAAAACTTTATTTGTTTGCAAGTGCTAGGATTCGAACCTAGGTCTTCACAAAAAAGAAATGAGATACCCTTACCACTAAGCTACAACTATATTTGTGTTACAATATAACATATAATATATTTAATTAAGTATTGTAGTAAACATAATTCTCTATTACAACTTATGTTAAGTCTTGTTACAGTCAATATCATTCCCTGTTACAATATACATTAAGTTCTTTACAGTAAATATTATCATCTATATAGTAAACATAATTCTCTATTACAACTTATGTTAAGTCTTGTTACAGTATACATTAAGCTCTATTACAATATACATTAAGTTTTGTTACAATATACATTAACCTTTGTTACAATATATTAAGCTCTATTACAACTTATGTTAAGTCTTGTTACATTATATATTAAGCTCTATTACAATATACATTAAGTTTTGTTACAATATACATAACATTTGTTACAATATACATTAACATTTGTTACATATACATTAACCTTTGTTACAATATACATTAACCTTTGTTACAATATATATTAAGCTCTATTACAACTTATGTTAAGTCTTGTTACAGTATACATTAAGCTCTATTACAAGTATACATTAAGCTCTATTACAATGTACATTAAGCTCTGTTACAGTAGCTTAATGTTTACTATAATAGAGCTTAACATATACTGTAACAGAGCTTAATGTATATTGTAATAGAGCTTAATGTATATTGTAATAGAGCTTAATGTGTAGTTGTAATAGAGCTTAATGTATACTGTAACAATACTTAACATAAGTTGTAATAGAGCTTAATATATATTGTAACAAAGGTTAATGTATATTATAAGAAAGATTAATGTATTGTAATAGAGCTTAATGTATACTGTAACAAGACTTAACATAAGTTGTAATAGAGAATTATGTTTACTATAATAGATGATAATGTTTACTGTAATAGAACTTAATGTATATGTAACAGGGAATGATATTGACTGTAACAAGACTTAACATAAGTTGTAATAGAGAATTATGTTTACTACAATACTTATTAAATATATTATATGTTATATTATACACAAATATAGTTGTAGCTTAGTGATAAGGGTATCTCATGTCTTTTTTGTGAAGACCTGGGTTCGAATCCTAGCACTTGCAAACAAATAAAGTTTTTTTTCTTTTGTAAGAGCTTATAGCTGTAGTCTGTAACAGTTACAAAGGCTTACTGTAATAGATATAAAGGCTTACTATAACTGATACAAAGGCAACTATAACGAATGTAAGTGTGCATAAGGAAAGAAGGCTTACTGTAACAGATATAAAGGCTTACTGTAATAGATATAAAAGCTTACTGTAACTGATACAAAGGCAACTGTAACAAATGTAGCTAGGGAAAGAGCAGAAGAAGGAAGGGCAAAATAGGAAAAGGTTGATGTTAAAAGGACGACTCGTCTTCCAAGACTCATAAATGCTGAGAAACAAAAAGCAGGTATTAGAAACAAAAAGTAGGGACTAGAAATTAAACTAACACAAAAAGTAAGGACTATATGACTTCTGATCTTCTGACAGGGACTACAAATTAAGTCTAACCCTCTGACAAGGACCTCTAATTAATTTTCCCAAAACTTAATGACAAAGTCACACGAGAACAAAACTTCTTGATAATTGTCAATGAGAAAATCATATAACAAAATAATCTCTCATTGACTTGAAAAATAAAAATATTTGTAGGTATAAAGGTAATATTCCCAAATCTCACAAATCAGGTCCCAAAACAAAAGAAAAATATCAAGCCTTTTGAATAGGTCTCTGGAGACATTTAAACGAAAATCATAAAAAATAATTGCTAGCAGAAAATTATTTCTATGTGAAAAGATCATAATGAATAGATCAAGTATTTCAAAATTAAAATAAGTATTATGAAGAAGATAAAGTCATCAGAGTAAAAACAAATTATAAGGCTTCTCGAGGAAAATGAGCATTTTGAATATTATAAGTCCTTCATTAAAAAACGTGCCTTATGAAAGAATCCTAAAATGAGTCTTATGAATAAACTCAAAATTAACTTTGAAGGAAATTAGAAAATGAGTCTTTTCAAACACAAAGAAAACAAGTCTTCTGATATTGAGTTTGAGGAAAATGACAAAAAATGGCTAAAACAAGTATTTCATTCAATACTAAAATAAGTTTTTTAGTCTAACTCAAAGGAGCATCTAACAGAAACTTCAAATCGATCATTTTATGAGAACTGAAAACAAGTCTTTTTTTTAAAGTTTTGAAAGAAGTCTTTAAGTCGGACTTCAAATCAATCATTCTATATATCCTGAAAATGATCATATCACAGAGGCTCAAAAACGATCGCTTTATATGCAACCTAAAATTAGATTTTCATTTAGGTCTAAAATGAGTAGCAAAACTTTAAAATGAGTCTTTTAAGAAACTCAAAAACATGTATTTCTCATAGAACTAATAAATGAGTATTTTTGTTTTGTTCACACAAACGATCTTTTCTGAGAACCACATAATCTATTCTCATAATGAAACTATTCTCTCATAGTCAAAACGATTATTTCTAAGAATCTAAGAATCAAGTATTTACTTGAAATTCCTTATAAATCAAAATTCTTATATTATGTTTTGATTTTCTTTTGAGACTTGATCATCTAAATAAAATATTTACTTTATATGTGATTTTATGCTTGATTACTTCTTGATAAAATTCATGGCACATTTCTCAAGGAGTAAAATAAGAATTATCTATTGTACTATCTCTCTTGAATATTCCTATGTATTTAGATAATATTGTATTGACTACTTATCTTATCAACATTCCTATATATGATCATATTGACATTTCTCATAGGAATGAAAACAAGAATCATGTGATATTATGCTTGATCAACAATGAATATTAAAGTTATTTTTGTTCCTATCAAACTGAAAAAATAATTATTCCTCAAGAACCTAAAACAAACATATCATGAGCTTACATGTCTGTATACACTATTTTTTCCTCTTTAAATATAAGGAACATTGTGTTTAAAGATTAAACAAATTATTTAGTATGCCAAAAACAATCTGATAGCTTACACGAAAGGAGTTAACAAATTCAAATATGCATTTAATGCATCTCTTGGAACTCTAATTACATAATATCTACTCTATTTCTTGCTTAAACTTAAATATATTACTTTTTCATAAACTATGTTGTCTACTGTACAAAAAGTAGAAAGGTACATGCTTTTGTATATACTTATGACTGATAGGACTATAGTATGTACACCTGCAGAAGGAAGAAAGGACGACTCCAAGTATGGTATGCATTTGAGGAGCTGACCAAAAGGATATGAACACCATTTATTGTCCTAGGCATGCAAAAGAGACAGAGCCAAGATATTTAATCGGAAACTGAAAACCAGTTGTGTGTCAAGCTCTAGATGTATCTAACGACTAATTAAGAATATATCTAACGGACATGAATACAAGACACAAGAGATAGTTGATCTCAAGAAAGTCCTTGAAGAACAGACGATGAGATTTAAAATAGATGATGAAATTTAAAGACCTAATGGATATAAAGAGTGTATCTAATGGTTGGCTATTGCAGAGTTAATGACCAGCTCGATCTTAACGATCCATAAGGCAAGAAGAGGACTGAGGAAAAAATATAGATTGTAAATAATAGTCAAGCCTCAGGAAGAACAATTTTTGTTGCACTTGAGCTGAAAGTCATTTAAGCATGCTTAATAGCAAAAGAATTCTGATTTGATCAAAAGTTTCATTTGTGAAAAATAAAAGGAAGATAGGAAGATAGCCACTGAGTTTCAAACCTATATTGCAATCAAAGCTTAGCTACATTCTTCCACCTCCTCACAACAACTCAAGCATTAAAAGAGGAGAATGACATCTACAGTGACTCAAGCTATTCATCATTGACCTACAAAAGAAGCACACACAATCTACATTTTTTTTGTTGCTCATTCTTTGTTGATCTATGTGTCAAGCATTAGTGCATTATAGCCTTCATCAGCCTTCTTAGAGGCATTGTAGAAGTGGGCAAGAAAATCCTATAAAGGTGATTGATTGGAGGTCGCTACACTAGCTCTTGATAGAGGGGTTGACCATATTGGGGTCTATACCAGTGAGTTGCTTCTAAGCTAGTAAAGAAGAATCTGACTTAGGGTTAAACAATAGGTGGTGCTCATCGTCTGTAAATGAAGGGGGTTACCTTCTTGCTTGAAAAGAGGACTGGTAGTTGCCAGGTGCTTAGTGGATCATTGAAGGCCGATTTGATATTGGGGACTAGACATAGGACTGGTTTGGATTAGTGCCGAATCAAGATAAATCATTGTGTTAACATGTGATTGCCTTGTGTGGTCATGTGTTGGTACACATTGATCTGTTGCATAAATCGCTTATCATCTTAGAAGTTAGTGTATCCAAACACCTAAGTATCACTACTTAGTTCTATACAGCCAATCAATGTGTTTACATTGTTTTATTTATTAAGTTATTAAGCCTTAAATGAAAAAATATCATTCACTCCCCCCCCCCCCCCTTGCTTAAGTCATATCATGGGTAGCATATGATATAATTAATTAGTATTATCTCCTAAATTAATTCAAGTTTTGTGATAACAAAGTCCCTCATTAATGTAGTTTTGGTGATAACAAAATTGAGAATAAGTGATGATAACAAATCTAGAAATTATTAAAGGAAACATAAAAACTGACATTGACAAAATTAAATGAGAAATCAAAAATACATATATTGACAAAATGAAAAGACTTATTTTTGGCAAAATAAAAATCAAGTCCTAGATAGATAGAGAATCAAGTTTTAGACTGAAAGACCAACAAACAGTCTCAATAGAAGAAATCGAGTCTCAAATATACGACCAAATTAAGTCTCAATGTTAGAGCCAAATGGAGTCTCAAACTCATTAAAAATCAAGTTTCAAGTCTGACTCTAAAATTGAGTTTTGAGAAAAATAAGTCATGATAAATTGAGCTCAGAACTCAAGTGAAAAGCAAGTCTCGAACTCTAGGAGAAATCAAGTGTTAGACTCATAAGCAAAATCAAGTCTCATACTCTATTGAAAATCAAGTCTTAGACTTAATTGAAAAATGAATCTCAAATACGTTATTACAAATCAAGTGTCAAGAATAAGAGAACAAAATGAGTCTCACTCATAAGAGTAACACAACTCTTAGAAAAAACAAGTCTTACTTTGAGACTCAAATCGAGTCTTACTCAGAAGTCAAAAAATGAGTCACACTCACATTAAAAAAAAAGTCTCTAGATACAAACAATAAAAATGAGTCTCGCTTACAAACACTAGGCAAAACGAGTCTTACATTGAAATTTAAAAATGAGCCTTACTCTAAAACTACAAAACAAGGCGAGTTTAAAAATAAGTCTTATAAAAACAACTTTGCATAACATGACAAAACTATCAAAAACAGTCTTACACAAAAATGAGTGTTTCTATGAGACAAAAAATAAGTCTCACACTTAAGGTTAAAACGAATCTCTCTTTCAGATCTAGTGTAACGACCCTCTTCATGTCGGTCTGATTATATTAATCCTTATCGGGACAAAGAGTGACGTCACAGTGGGACATGTACCCATGCTACTAAATAGATAGAGATGTACACAAATATCAAGTAATAGAATAGTATAAACAAGTAAACATCTTATTCCATCACCACATACCAATCTCACAATTTATATATTAACATAAGAATAACAAATGTTCACATATAACAAAATCCACATAGTCCATAATATAACATGTCTCACGTACTAATATCTAAGTCTCTATATAGAAAATCTCCACATCATAAGCTAGTCCTCACGCTTAGAGTCTGTCACGCTCCGACGCGGAATATCGAAATGTGAGGCAGTTAATATAGTGGCGAGTATGGAGCATATAATAGACAACAATCCATTGGACAACTGAATAATACTACAAAAGCATTTCATTGATAATTCTACTAATGTCTATTACAACCACTAATTCAGAGCCATACTATGGGCCCAATTGACTTCATTAAAATTAATAAAAGTAATTATCTAATTATACGAAGACTCTAAGATAATGGATGCTTACATGGTCACGTCAGGTTCACTCTTGCTCGTACCCATCCTTGTGAGTGTTGTTCTCTTCCTCTAACTCACCTGAAAACGTTCACAAATAGTGCAGGATGACCGATAATGCCCAGTAGGACTTAATATCCCATAGACATGCATGCTTTGAGTGATTAATATATTAAAGAGCAGAGTAACTAATGATAGAGTGAGTCAAGTAATGTCACAAATAGCATGGTTTAAATAGCACATGTTTCAAGTACAGCACAAAGAGCAGGATGGCCATAGCACGAATAGCACGAAATAACACACAATAACACATAGCACAATGAGTCGAGTATAGTATAGCACTTTGATTGCCATTAGATAGTCAAGATAGATAGCACTTGAGTGTAATGCCAAACACTCTGGTCAATAATTGCCACGGGTACTAGCTGTTTTGGGCGTACCTCCCAAGACCAGACTGAGCCCCTTTATATTGCCAGGCATTGATTATGTTTATTATCTTTAGACAATCAATCAAATGGTCATAGAGAGTACCAAGAATATATGAGAGCAATTGAAGAATAGACGAGAGTATAGAGAGAAAGTGAATAGATTAGTGAATAAGGAATAGACGATAACTATAGGTCAACGCAGGTAAAATGACATTAAAATAGACGATAGTAACAGTTCCATCAGTACCTTCGGGTACTGGCAGTCTGGTAAATATCGTGGTCTACCACTTGGCCATGACAGTAACAAGGTCAAAGGGTCGGCGCAATGTCAGAGGTAGTACTATGGCTGGTTAGAGCATGCCATACAGGTCTAGCATGACCCCTTAGGAAATATAGGTGTTAATGGTACAACCCGCTGGTCGACCACGTGGGATTCTATGGTCAGAGGAGACTTACGAAGGCCTTGAACAAGAATTCACTAGTCTGGCAGAAGGAATATCTGATAGAGAGTTCGTCCAAGTCAAGAAAAAATGTAGAAAATAGTAGTTGCTCGGCATTCTAGAGGACTTATAGAATAGCAGAGCACTAGTAACGGTGTTCTAAAACAATTGTGAGAAACAAAGACAAGTCCATTAAATAGAGAGATTTATGTACAAAACTCTAATAAATTACCACATACATTATGAACACATTATGAATATTGCAAGTCTGAGATGTATGATTTTTGATGTGTGGTGATAGAAAATCATGGATTTTAATAGAGAGATCAAGTGCATAGATTTAAGAGAGATTGCATGTTCATTATGATCTGGCTTCTATTACTGCGTTATGATGTGCAGGGATGCGATGGACAACCAAGAGGGGAGGGGTGAATTGGTAATAGCATAATAAAAAATCTTTTACACAGAATAGATTAGACTAAATTAATCAAACTATTATGTGATATGCACAGTGGAATAAAACAAGTATATAGACAAAACCAACTATCCTAACATGCGAAGAACGGAGGTAGAAGATATGGATCAAACCACACATGCACACAAAATTTATAGTGGTTCAGTAAACACACCCAAGTGTGCACCTACGTCAATTACCCCACCCCTGTGAGGATTTCCACTAGCATGTTTCTCAGGTACAAGCGAAAACCCACACACACGGTTATTTACGGGGACAACACAAACCCCACCTCGTTTCTCGAGGATGAGACAACCCAGTGTGTATGCACGCACGCACTAAAACCAACAAACAACGTGCTCACAGCCGAGCACACACACACATAGATATGTTCAGGGTTTAATAAAAAATAAAAAGAACATGAACAGAAGGACAACAATCTAAATAGTAAAGTGTAAATTTCTCTTGTTACAGAAGGTCGACATTTGTGATCGTCTTTGCACAACGATGACTCAGTTAAAAAACTGGCTGATGTAGAACACTTCTGAACGAGGTCTTGCAAGTAGAATGTAACGTTGTGGTCATTCGGATCTGTGTTTATTGCTTTTGGTGTGGTGCTCATGACCAATGTGGGGTCATTGAGCCTTGGTCGTGATCTCCGTGCGTTGTGTGGGTGTTGTGGGCTGGAGGTTATAGCCCAAACAGCCCACAGGTTCACTGGTTGTGAACGCGACGGAGCAGGTCATCACATTTTGAACGCAACGGTCAACTACGTCGCGTTCTCCAAACTGCCTTTGTGACGTGTGACATGGTGAATTTTGAGAAGGCGACTGTTAGGTGTGTCGCATTCTGAAGGAGATAGGAAGCTACGTCGCGTTCTTGTTTCCGGTTGGGATAAGTTTGGCCCTCCGGCCAAACAGAGCAGGAAGCTCTTTTCGACCGAGAAGAGGGTTGCTGTGGCAATTTCTAGCGACGTCGGCTTAGAATCTTGTGTCTTATTGGGTTTGGCATGTAGAAGCTGTTCAGAGCGTGGGGAACACCAATCGAGCCTCGTTCTTCTTGTTGGTAGGAACTTCCTGTCTTATTTGCGTTATTTGATTGATCTAAAGCATGTTTAATATGTATCGATGTGTGGTTGTGTTTCCAGTATAGTGTAATTGATTTGTAGAAGCTTGGTATGCATAGAAATGAGGATTTGAGCTGGTTTTTGTGTGAGCACCGCAGTATAGGGCTTCTATCTGAGAAGGCGATGGGTCGGGCTGTCGCGTTCTGGTTTGTGAACGTGGCTTGTCGGGCCATCGCGTTCTTAACACGACGGTAGACACTATCACGTTCTGGTGTGCGATTGTGGTTTGTCGGGCTGTCGCATTTTTAACGCGACAGTGGCCCTCGTCGCGTTCTTCTGTCCTAAGTAAATTGTTAAGCCTTGGGCAATGAGGGTCCTATGTGGACCTAGTTCAGATCGTTTAGGATACTTTAAGTTGTTCTGAGTTGATTATTGATTAATAAAGCATGTTGAGGTTAATGATTATGTTAATTATGTTAAGCATGTTTAAAAGGTTATGCGATTCATATGTGTGGTCTATGTGCATAGTGATGTGTTTCCATGGAGGCCATGAGATGGCCAATGACAGGCAAGGTTACAGTGTGGATCACGTGTTTAATGGTGTGTTGTTGCTTGGAGGTCACGTGGTGACTAGTGATGAGCTAATTATGTTAAATGTATTGTAGTATAAGTTTTATCGTGATGTTAAGTGATCGATATGGTTGTGTGCTTGCCGAGCTTGGTGGTCTGGTGCCTATTCCAGAATGCCTCTCTAGTCGGGTACCCTAGATTTTGTGTGAGCCAGGCACGTTAGTGCTCGAGGTTTGTTCTGGTATTGTGTGTACCATTGAGGTCTGTGTCGTCTTCCTGGACACCCTCACTCTTGTGTTTGAGTTGTACGTCCGGCTGAGAGAAGATGACAGAGGGCAGTGACTCGTGTTTGTGGGTGTGCGGTTGCTTGTAGCGCGCTCGTAGTTGGGGGTACGGACACCAATAGACGTCACTAGTCCCCAGCTAGTTCTGTTTTCTAGTGCCTCACTTTAGGGAGCTTAGGCTAGAGTCCCTAAAGGTGTTAGACATGGGCCTGCAGTTGTGCGTGGTCTGCAGGTGTGGTGTTGGTTGGACTCCACTGTTCTTGGCTTTACTATGTGGTTGTGGAGCAGTAGTTGGACCTTTCGTCCATGACTGTGGGACTGAGAGGTAGTTCTTGTGTTGTGTTGTTCGAGTTGGATACTGGCATCATGAACCAGTAGTCTGTACCCGTATGGTGGCGTCGTTCTTTCGGACTCGTGCTTTGCCAGTGGTTGTGGCTTGCGAATGGTGACTCACCGATTGTGATTGTGATTGTTTCTTGTGTGTTGTGCTGGTGGCACAGTGACACTTGTGGTTTTGTTGTGGTACCTGGTGGCTTCAGGTACCTGTACCTGGTGTGGGTTGTTGACTGTTGTGGTACGTCGTGTACTAGCCTTTTCAGGTGTTGAGGTGAACTTGTGTTCTGTGGAGGTCGTCTGGTGTGACCTTCCTCTCGTTGTGTTTACCTTGCTAAGGTAGCTTTCTGATTGTGGATTTGGTGTGTGTTGGATTGCATGTTGATGCCAATTCTATATCCTTCGTGGGTAGGTTGCCTATGAGGCTTATAGCCGAGGCCGTGGTTTGCCTGTGAGACTTGTAGCCTAGACAGTGGTCTGCCAGTGAGACTAGTGGTCAAGGCGTCTCAATTGTTGGGCGGACTAGTGATGCTGTGCTAGTCCTGCTTTTCCTCTTACTTTCTGAGGATTGTATTAGTTGGTGTGTTTATGTTTAACTGCAGTTTATTATGCTTTATGTGGGCATGTGGTGGTTTGGCTATTGGTGTGTCCAGTGAGACCTTTGGGGTTAAGGTCTCTTCGGTTTCAGGTGTTGTTTTTGGGAGGTTCCTACTAAGCTGGTGACTTGTTGAGGCTCACTTCCTACAGTTCTTTTCAAAACTTGCCGTGTGTTTGGCTTGCAGCGGCGTTGTGGCAAACTTGTACCACCAGCAGTCAAGTTGTAGTCGTGTATAGTGTGAGCTTTGCTCCCTCGAGGTATGCCCCAGGTGGTTGTACTTTTCTCTTGGACATGTAATAATGTATTGGGACAATGTAAAATTGAGGTAAATGTGTATAGATACATGTACTTTCTTGTATATTATACTCTTGTGGTTGTCTTTTATATTCTCACTGGACACTTGTGTTAAATATCCCTTGCGAGACTCTAGTCTGATCGCGGGAGGCAGACATGGATATGGAGCCTTATCGGGCATAAATATCTAGGTTCACTTCAGTTGGTATCAGAGCATGGTCCAATTAGAATATGGAAAGTCGTTAAGGTTACAATGTCCCAAGACATGGTTAAATGTCCACTGCTGGTAGTAAGTCTACAGTTTTGTGTGGTTTAAAGTGGTTTTCACGTGAGTTTTTGATGTGTGAAATGTGTGTAGGTGTCTGTGAATCTGGCAGTTGTTAGTAGTTGCTGAGAAATGGTGTGGCTAGTGGTATAATTTGAGTGGTTATATCAGTGTGCAGTTTGCAGTTAAAGTGTAATTGTTTTAAGGTTCTCAGTTACAGAAATTGAAGGAATTAGTGAAATCAACTATGATATTCAGTAAAGGTAAAGTTGTGTTCTGGGAAGGATATGTTCTGAGGTGTTTAGTGAGGTACAGAGTTAGCAGAGACATGTATAAGGTAATGATGTGATAGAGTGGCATTGAGAACAGTGTTATAAGATGAAATAGTGAGTGTGTTAAGGATTGTGATTGAGAAAGTAACAGAGATAATTGTTGTGTTTGAGATTTGTGTTAGTAAGTGTTAAGAAGCAACTTGGATGATAATGTGATTAGTAATATGGAAGGTTTGGAATAATTGCGTGAGGCAGATTAGCTTCAGATGAGGTATTGGTAAACAGAAGAGCAGTGATTTGTGATAGTCAGATTAAGTGTGCTTTATGATTAGAGACGGTTGTAGTAAAGAGCTTGAGAATAGTGTTGTTGTGAGTAATGATGATAATGGGAAATTTGATATAGAGATCCATGTAAGTATGTGCTGAGGTGACTAGTTGGGTAAAGAGAGAGTAAAGGAAGATCAGTGTATAGTTAGATTTTCTGAGAATTTCACAAGAAATATATTCACTTGACAAGTGGCAGTTTGTGAAGATTCTATAGAATGATTTGTTAAATATTGTAGTGTTAAAGATAAGATAATGATGTTTAGCAGTTGGGTGTAGTCTGTGGAAAAAGAGAGGTAAAGTATGTGTCCGCAAAAGATTGAGGTTAAAGTTAAGAAGTTTGGAATGAGATAGAGCTATGTGAGTCAGAATAGAAGGAGATGAATTAGTTGAGAAACAGTTAAAAAATATCATACTGAGTGAAACAACAAAGCAAATTGTAAAAGGAATTCAAGTAAAGGATTGAATCAAAGAATATTAAAGAGTGTGCTGTAGCAGTGGTATTTTCGGTATTTGGGAATAAAGCAGTAATGTGGAAAAGGAATCAGGTAGAGCAAGTTATTGTAAATAAAGAGATCGGTTTCAGGTTTTGGCTTTGGCAATTTTTCAATAAAGATGATTGTATATTAGCAAGAGTTACATTGCGAATAGTACAATGAGGTTAGCCAGATAGTAGAATAATTAAGAGAATACTTTGCAGAGATGATATTATGTTTAATGCAGTTGGCAGTAAAGATAAAGTTAAGTGTTATTGACTAGAGAAAGAAAGAGTATAGCAAACTATGAAATGGATATAATTAGATGGTCCAGAAAGTGTTCAGTAAAAGTTTGCATGGCAGTGCGCAGAAAGTGATTCAGTTGAGCAGAGGTATTCTTCTGTAAGGTATTCCAGAGTCTGATGTAAGAATAGAAGGCAGATCAGATAAAGAATAGTAAGCAGATTAGAGTATAGTGGAATAGAACATAAAGAGCAAGAAATGTATGGAAATTGGAACTGTTAAGTATAGAAAGGAAAAGTGTGATTAGTTAAACAGTGAAAAGTTGGGGTCAGGTGGCACCTAATTGAGGGGGAATTCGGTAAAGTTGAAGGTAAAATATATGCAGAATTAGTTGAGCAGTTTTATTATGTGATAAGAGAGTGTAGTGTCACATCAATGAGAACGGATATTTTGAAAGGTTATGCAATAAATTTGTTAGATCAGTCAGAGAAGGTTATTTAAAGCAAGGAATGTATATAAAGAGTAAAGCATGTCAGTAGCAGTACGTCAAGATTCAGAATTCAGTATGGCATAGATAAAGTTGAAGCATTAAAAAAAGCAGTACAAGAATCTAGGTATTTTCTTCTGTGGTAATTAATTGGGTAAGATGATTTGATAAGTAAGTGAAGACAACTCAGTTAGAATCAGAGTAGTAGTGGAAATAAAGAGAATTAAAGGTAGTAGTGAAGGCAGAATCTATGAAACATTTTGGCAAGTATTTGATGTAATTAGAGTGGCACAATGAAAGCATAGTAGATTCAAGACTCTCAGGTCATCAGAAGTTTAATTATTTGAAAAAGGAATTTGAGGTTTTTGTAGAGTTAATTGAAGAGGCAGTGGTTTTTAACAAGATATGAATTTAAAGCGGTATAACTGGATTGATATACAAAGGCAGGAAATTCAGATATGTATTTCGGTTTTCTTCAAGAGACTGACAGTTGAGAATATAAGTAAAGGCTAGGCAGAATAATAATTGGCAGTAATAGGTTGATAAAGAAATAGCACCAAGATACCAGTAATTTCAAGACAATTTAATATCGCAGAGTAGTTAAGAGTGGCAGTGTATGGTAAAAAGTTTTAAGTAAGTGAAGCGGTACAGAAAGAAATGTTGCAAACACAGCTAGGAAAATGTGGAAGTAAGTTGAGTCCAAGGAGATAAAGCACCAATAGCAAGATAGAATTGCCTATAGTTGAAAGGTAAAAAAAAAGCAGATTGGCAATAGAGCAAAGTAGTTGTGAAAAAAATTAAACAGAAAGGAGAAAGCAGAACGGCACGGAAAAGAACAAAGAGTCAGTCGGTGCAGTTTGAAAGGCAGGTGCAAAGGAAGTGTATTCTACTTGTTCTGTGTATGGTTTTATTTCTTTTTAGGTGATAGTCCAGCTTGCCGTGGTTTCGTTTTGAATGTCGAGGACAACATTCCTTTCTTAGATGATAGTAATGTAACGTCATGGTTGTTCGAATCTGTGTTTATTCGTTCTGGTGTGGTGCTCATGACCAATGTGGGGTCATTGCCTTGGTCGTGATCTCCGTGCGTTGTGTGGGTGTTGTGGGCCGGAGGTTATTAGGGTGTACGTGGTTCGGTGTTTCGATTCCTCCATTTTTTGGAGGAACCGAACCGGACCGAACTCATAGGGCGAACCGAACCGAACAAAACTCGTTCGGTTCAAACCGAAATCCACTCTTTTGGCATTTTTCTGGCATTTTTTTATTAAAAAAAAAGAAAATTATCCCTTTTGCAGTGGTCGCGAGTTTCGAACTCGCGACCACCAGGCGCGCGGAGGGCGTGCGACGCCGCCCTCCGCTGCGCTACAAATTTTTTTTGTAAAATTTTATTATTTACATAATTATATATCTATATTCGGTTCATTTCAGTTCCCTAACCTGAAACCGAACTGAACCACTTGACCCACGAAACCAAACCGAACCGAACCGGTCAGTTCGGTTTGGTTTTACGGTTTGAACCGTATTATGAACAGCCCTAGAGGTTATACCCCAAACAGCCCACAGGTTCACTGGTTGTGAACGTGACGGACCAAGATGTTGCATTTTGAACGCGACAGTCAACTACGTCGTGTTCTCCGCACCGCCTTTGTGACGCGTGGCATGGCGAGTTTTGAGAAGGCGACGGTTAGGTGTGTCGCGTTCTGAAGGCGATAGGAAACTACGTCGCTGTAACATCCCAAAATTTATTTATTTGAAAATTAGAAAAATGTGAAGATTTTGATTATTAAACATAACTACTATTATGTGATGTAATTAACTTTAATTTAAGATTAATTTGTACTAATAAATGTTATTCCAGTATTGTACTCAGAGGTGCGCACTCCGACAGGGCGACACCGGAATTTTGTAACGAAATTGAATTCCAAAAATAGCATAATTTTTAGAAAATGTGCTGATACTAGAAATGCAAATATTCGGATTATTGACGTACGGATTTCAAGATTAAGTCGACGCAATGATTTTCCGGGTAATATTTGCTGGGCAAAAAATAAATTCTAAAAATTAAACTAAAATTACCATAATTTGTAAAACCTTCCTATTAGCTTATGGTTGAAATTCAACTTGAATGGACACCATTTGGATACACAAACATAGGGTCAAATGGACCAGCTGAATTTCTAACCATTTACGGTGACCATTTTCTTGGTTAATATCTGCTTACACATTATGGTTACGTAAGCTCCTTTTACCTGGGTTACATGGCCTACACGTTTCACCACAGGTGTAAGCCATGGGAAACTTGCATGGTTAACGTGGCTTGGTGGTGGTAAATGGGTTTTTACGGCTCCACCTGTTTGGCTACGTGCCAAACATGCATGGGAAGCCTGGGGTTATATAAACCACCCCTTCACCCATCGTGCAAGCCTTTCCACCTTGTCCAGGCTCCTTGCTGCTGAAGCTGCTACTACCACTGCTTTGAGGAACTATTGTTGTTGTTTGCCGTGGCTGCTGCTACTTCTTCTGTAGATGGTGTTGCTGCTACTTCTTCATCCTTTGCACCTGCCGTGATTGTTACAACAAGTCCTTCTGCTTCTTTCTTCCTGCACCTGATTCCCTCGTTGGGGAGAGAAGGAGGACTTTCTTTCTCAAAGTCAATTAGGATTCATTCTTCTTCTTGTCTTCATCTTTTACTTCTCCTTCCTTCTAATTTTTTGAATTCAAGTACCTACCTTGACCTCACGTGGACATGAGATTCAGTAAGCTCGCCTAGTTGCTTCTTTACCATTAAGTTCGTATTTCTAAAATCAACACTCATGTCTTTAGATGTATCCTTATGTACTGGTAGGAATTCTTTCTTCTTGTCGTCTTCCCTTGCTTCTCCTTCTTTTAAAGTCTTGGAGTTAAAGCATCTACTTTGACCTCACGTTGTCATGAGTTCATAAGCTCTCTTGGTTACTTCTCTTCCTTTGAGTTTATATTTCTAGATTGACACTCATGTCTTTAGATGTATCTTATGTACTGGTAGGATTCTCTCTTGATTTCTCTCCTTCTTGTCTCCTTCTTTTGCTAAAAACCTTGTGTTTAATGTCTTACCATGTACCTATTCTGATTTGTGTTGTTGAAACCAGTAGAAATGATTTTCTTTTCTGTAATCACCTCTCCTTCTTTTATTAGAATCGTGAGTCTAAGTGTATACCATATTCCACCCTGATTTATGTTCTATAAAGATCACTGGTATGCCTTTCTGTTCATTGTTTCATGCTTTAGCTAATGCTCATGTCTTAGCCAAGTAACCTATGAAGAACTTCTTACTATATGCAAGAAAATCTCTTAAAAGGGTTGTATATACAATAATCTTCATTTCTTAAGTTTTTCATGCCACCCATGTTGTATGATTCTTCTTCTTCTTCTTTTTCTTCTCATCTGTTTGTGTTCTGGAAAACATAGTATGTGTCGACACATTTGACCTGTGTCGACACATATTGACCTGTGTTGACACACATCTGACCTGTGTCGACACAACTGTCTTCCTCTCTTCTGACTATGTTCTGGAAAACACAGGATGTGTCGACACACATTTGACCTGTGTCGACACATACTTGACCTGTGTCGACACACATCTGACCTATGTCGACACAACTGTCTTCCTCTCTTCTGACTATGTTCTGGAAAACACAGGATGTGTCGACCACATTTGACCTGGTCGACACATACTTGACGTATGTCGACACACATCTGACCTGTGTCGACACAACTGTCTTCCTCTCTTCTGACTGTGTTTCTAGAAAACACAGGATGTTTCGACACACACTTGACCTGTGTCGACACACATTTGACCTGTATTCAACACAACATATACCACTGTGAGGGTCATTCTTTTAGCTATGGATTGTTCTTAAACAACCAAAGTTTGATTTGTTTCCTATATGGCTACAACCTTTTGGAGTCATTGGTATTAATCCCTAAACCTTTGTTACATGTGATTCGGAGTACTTGTGTACCACACTTGAATATTACCAGAAATATTTTGTGATGACAATTTTTGGTCTTTGGACTCAATTGAGTTATATGCCTGTGCAAATGGGGCTGGTCCAGTCCCGGAGGAGCATCCGAATTCGTTTAGTGACCGTACAGAACAATAAAAGATCTGTGGATGTTTGGCATTGCATCATACAAGCTTGATTAGTCATCATGTTATTTTATCATGAGTTGGATATGTGTTTGAACCAGAACGTGAATTGTTGTCCTGAATTCTTGACCGTGCAATCTTGTTCAGTACTCATGTTCTACAATTGTTATCTCTTTACATGGTCATCCAATCATCTTTGATATTCAAATGCTATCAGCTAAGTTTCTTGTCTATTCTTTGGTTATCTTAGTCCTTTTGATTAGAAGATTGAATCCTACTAGGCTAGTTAGCTCATCAAATCTTACTTTTTCTCAAGTAATCTTCAGTTCTAGAAGGTGGGACATCGGATTTGTGGGCTGAGAGATCAACCTTTCTGGTGTTTACTTTTGAATTGTAAATTGAGAATCATGTAATACCTATAGAACGACAGTTAATAAATTTTTATTTAGTGAAGCCTCCGAGCAATTTTCTGCTCGAATAGTTCAAATTACTCTTGATTTATTCGTTTACGTTTCGACATTTATAGAATATAAATGTCGGGACATGATAGTCGCGTTCTTGTTTTCGGGTGGGATATGTTTGGCTGTAACGGCCCTGGATATCCATACCGAATAGGGTCTATATCCAGATGTCTCCGCGAACGGACCGAAGTCTCGCAAGGATATCTACACACGTGTCCAGGAAGAATATAAAAGACAAACCCACAACAGTAAGAGACACAAAAAAGTACATGTGCTCATATCTGCATATAACAATTTACAACTGTCACATTACATTATTACATGTCCAATTAAGAAGAGTACAACTACCTGGGGCATACCCCGAGGGAGCACAAGCTCACACAACTCTATAACACTACTGCTGGTGGTACAAGTCTGTCACGACACCTCCGCAAGCCACATCAACGGTAAGCCCTGAAAAGAATTGTAAGGGACTGAGCCTCAACAAGTCACTGGCTCAATAGGGAACCACAAAAAACTACACACAACATGGAAGGACCTCAACCCCAATGGGTCTCACTGGCAACACTGGTAGCCAAACCATATCATGCTCACATCAAAGCATAATTATATCAAATAACATAAATCCGGAAAGAAGAAGAGATAGCAGAACTAGCACCACGCTACTAGTCTGCCAATAACTGTAAAACCTATGCCACAAGCCTCACAGGCACACCACCTCAACAGCTGGTTGCCTAAGCTGTAAGCCACACAGGCAAAGCATTGCCTAAGCTACTAGCTTCACTGGCAAGCCCCAACACATGGGTAACAGGACTGCTAACCAAGAGCTAATCCTTTATACCCTTAAACCACGATGTATCAAATGTCACATTTAAGAAACAGGACGGCTACGACGATGCCAATCCATCGCACACTAAACCATATTCGGAAAATACCCAGGAAGGGTAAAACACAACACAGTGGAAGGTCTCACCGCATGACCTCCACTTCACCACTTGAAAAGGCTAGTACACAGCATACTACGAGAAACCAGTACCCACACAGGGTACAGGTACCCCACCATGAGGTACCACCACTGAAACACAAACACAACGGGCCACCACTAGGGCACACCACAACCAGTCAAACCACAACCAGTGAGTCTCCGCTCACCAACCACAACGACAACTGTGCCAACACCATGGCACACCTCGACGGGTAAAACCATAGTTAACACCGCTACAACCAATAGCAAAGCATGAGCCGGAAAGCACGATGCCACCACACGCGACAGACTACTGGTTTGATGCCAGTATCCAACCCGGACAACATAGCACAAGAACTACCTCTCAGTCTCGCAGTCACGGACGTAAGGTCCAACTGCCACTCCACAACACAAGTAAGGCCAAGAAACTATGGAGACCAACCAAACCACCACAACCTACAGGTCACACACTCAACAGGCCCATGCCTGGCTCCTTTAGAGACTCTGGCCCGAGCTCTCTAAAGTGAGGCACTGGTAACAGGACTAGCTGGGGTCTAGCGACGTCTACTGGTGTCCGTACCTCCAACTATGAGCGAGCTACAAGTGACTAAAACAAACTCTCACGAGTCACTGTCCCACTGCCGTCTTTCCCTCAGTCGGACGTACTACTCAAACACAACAGTGAGGGTGTCCAGGAATACGACAAGACCTCGACGGTACCACTGCACCTGGACAAGCCCCGAGCACACACAGGTGCCTGGCTCAAACAAAACTTGGGGCACCCAACTGAAGAGGTATTCTGGAATAGGCGCCGGACCACCACACTCGGCTAGCATACAAACCACGACATATGTCTATTTACTTACATATTCTTTATCACAAACCACGGTAGCCATTCATAATCTGGCCTATCATCGATCACCATGTGACCTCCAAACATCTCAACTAATACACACCTATATCATCACACTAAACACAACCTTGCCTGTCATTGGTCATTCTGTGACCTCCATGGCAACACACACTACTTAATACTTATAGAGCTAGGTTCATATCCGACCTTCACTGCTCGGTTACCTTATACTAGCTATACCAGTTATAATAATAATCATAATATCAAACCACTAGCCATGCATACTCATGCACGGCACTCAAACCGTGGTAAACGTCTCGTAAAAGCATGCTCACTTCGTGAGCACCACCCTTATCACATAAACCACACACAAACGACACGTTAACCATGCTCACTGAGCGCTACAAGTGCCAATGCATCATTAGCATTGCCATGCACAATAATTAAATGATAATCGGATAATCGAACCGTTAAAACAAACACCACAAGCACACTTTGCTATGGTCGTGACATGGGGTTCAGTCGCAATCAGGTCGCGACACCCCGACGGATCGCGATCAAAAACATTAACGAGACAGGGTCCAAGGGCGCCATAAGATCGCGCCACCCCGACATGTCGCGATAGAACCTTGTCGCGACGGGTCGGCCTGTCGCGACCTAGTCGCGACAGCAAGGTCCGTCGCCTTCTCCGGTGAAAACCAATCCGGGAACCATCTCCGGATTTTTGATGCAAACCACCCCACATGATCTTTCAACCCAGTTTTCATGCTCATTTCACCTCTAGACATGGTATCTACTGTTTTTAAAGCGATAAACAAACCAATATGCAACCACGTAACAAATCAAGGTAGAACTCCCTACCTTCACGAAGAACGCGCAATCCATGCATGGCGCGGCGTTTACGTCCTCGCATTGAAAACTCCGCCGAAATGCCAAATCGCCCAAAAGAGCCGCAATAGCTCCTTCCCTGGTCGAGTAGAGCTTGTGAAAGCTCTGTTCGGCCAGCCTGCTTAAAATCGCACACTGGTTGAGATTGCGACGTACCTTCCCGTCGCGACCTTATCGCGACGGACTAGGGCGTCGCCTTCCCAATCCCGACGTCAGCAAACCCCACTCCATGCACGACACGCGGCGCACATGCAGACGTCGACCCCAGCGGCGGTAACCAGAACATGACCCCCACTGCCGTCGCATTCAGAACGCGACCTACACCTCCATCGCGTCACATCCGGTGAACCAACGGTGCTACGGGCCTAACCTGCCGGCCCACTAAGCCCCACACAACGCGTGGAAACCTCGACCAAGGCCCAATGACCCCATATGGTCATGAGCACCACACCAAAACCAATAAACGTAGATCCGAACTACCATTAATCAAACATCCGTGAAGATCCGAAAGACGCACTATGTACATTGGCCCTCCGGCCAAACAGAGCAGGAATCTCTATTCGACCGAGGAGAGGGTTGCTGCGGCGATTTCCAGCGACGTCGGTGTAATCACGGGATTGTGCTCCCCTTTTGAAAATTTATGTGAATGAAAGATTAGGAAAAGACCATGATCACCACCAAGTAGTCGCCCTAGAGTGTGTAGATAGGACGCTGACTACGTTGGAATAGGAAAAGAGAAGAGAAGGCATACCTTTGAACGCGACAGAAGGGTCGTCGCTATGTTTGTACCTGAAAGTGACGTGATGGACGGCGCATTCTGGGTCACGATAGCTTAGTCGT
>JACBKR010002959.1:0-31873 GCA_014218235.1 Colocasia esculenta | reverse complement strand
TTAATTCTACATGACGAAATCAAACTCTACTAAATGAAAATACATAGTAAAATAAAATTGATGTCAATATATCGTTGACGTCTGCAGTCTCGAGTTTCGTTCCGCGTCTGTCACGAGTCACGCTCCCCGTCACAGCACCCCTGTAACCTTGGGGTGTCTTTTTGGGCCCTAGGAAGTCAGGCTTGTGCCTTGTGCGCAGCCCAGTGCCCGCTTGCCTACGTGCATGGTTCGCAGAATCGGCCGATTCCGGACTGGCCCGGATCAGCCGATTCTGGCCGATTCGGATAGGGAATCAGCCCGATCAGGATTGGGATCAGCCCTGGCCGATTCCAGGGCCGATCTGGTTCTGTTTTCCATGCTTGGCCACCTTGACAACTATGCGTCCTATTGAAGGGATAAAGATGATGAGATGATCTAGCTGAATGGATATTGTGTCTATACTGACTCCTGTTGGTTGTGATCCTCCTTTTTTTTCATCTTTTAAAAAATCAAGCTTGTATTTTCCCCTTGTGCTGTGATAAGTAGGATAATTTCTCTCTTCTAACTTCAAGACAATGATATCATGTGCAAATGGAAACTGCCTATCATCTCTGCAAAAGAAAAAAATGTTCTGAGCTGAGTTTTCTTGGTGGCACAGCCACTCAAATCTGGAAAAGCAGACTAGTTAAAAGAATATAATATGCAGTGGTTTACATATGGAATTTCTTTTTATGCTTGTTTCATCTGGCGTATAGTTATGCTGGGGAACAAGCGATTGCTGATTGTCTTCATGTTGTAGGTTATGTTTGAAGAACTTTAATCTCAGTTTAGTGTGAGATATTTTATGGGCAAATGCTGTTTCAACTATCTTGCAAGCCTTGCAATAGGTTCTCTGGCCATGCCAGAATAACCTACCCTTATTAATTCAATTAGTAACCTGCCAGTTAATACGGAACACATCTTTGGAAGTAATGTTTGTTACTTCAACTTGTGTGCCAGTTTTGGTGTTTTTTGTAGCACAATTCCCATTTCTTTTCATATGTCTGCTATCTTGCACTCATACGGCACCTTTTTCACAGAATTGGCATTGAGAATGGTAGATGTGACCAGACAGATGTTGAAGGGCTAATGTTCAGTCTGTTGACGTTCCTGGACATGGATAGAACACAGAAAAATAATCTGTGTGTCCAACTTGCTGCTGTGGGTGCTTTGCTCAATCTCCTCCCTCTAGATTTCAGAGAGATAATTGAAGGTCCACTTAATATCTCATTGATAACTAGTCAACTTGTCCACGTGGAACACATACGAAGATGGTTTCATCAACTTGGTGAAGAGCAGAAGGCTATGTCATTGAGGCTTTTCCAGAACTCTGACATGAAGGAGAGCTGATACTTTTCTCAAGCTGCACCATGCACTGCCTGCTTTACTCAAATATATTTCTTGAGCTACCGGTGGTTTGGGCCATTTTGAGGGGATGCCATTTTAAAGGGCCGGCAACTTCTGTCACTTGAGCTTGATGTCATGCAGTTTCCCCACTTTACACTGCTGTTACTGACATTGCTAATTTTACATCCAGAAGGTCAGGTGGCAAAGAGGAATTTTATGGGCTCCAATGTAATTTTAATTTATCGAGAATGAGCTAGCTAGTCCTTTCAAAAAGAAGAGAATGAGTGAGTTGTCTAATGACTATTCTTTTCCCATCAGTTATGAGATCATGCAACCAGTGGAGAGTTGTTGAAAATTTTCTGTTCGGCAGTGTGATGATGATGGAAAATGGATTGTATGCCAAGCAAGACCCTCTGGGAATTTAGGCACAATACAGATGCATGTTTCTGGGGTTGAAGATAGCAGTTGGATGTGCTCGCATGTGAAAAACTGCATTGCTGACATGTAAGTATTTCTGCTAATGCCAATTTGTTAAGATTGACATGGAACATGTAATTCAAATATGGGGTTCTAATGTCTAAGCACTTGTTCTTTGTTTTAGTTCAATGCTATCTGGTATACTTTTCTTGACTTTTAAAGTACTGTTACACAATAATGTTTAGTCCATGCACTCCATTCTTACCATTCTTGTCCATCCTTTTAATTTCCTATGTAAAAAATGTGTAAAATATTAAGGTTGTCTTTGGTAATGGGATAAGGCAGGATTAAGGATTGGACATGCCAATCTGTGCTTTGTAGGCAATTGCATAGAGGATTGGGGGGGTTAGGCATAACCCCAAAAGTGGGAATAGATACAGGGATATCTCATTCCACCTTTTGGTGGAATGAATAATCCCCTCCAATCTTCCGCATCTTTGCTCCATCGTCCTTCCCACATTGCCATTCTTGGTGGAATGAATTATCCCCTCCAATCTTCCCGCATCTTTGCACCATTGTCCTTCCCGCTTTGCCATTGTTCCCTCCATCTTTTGATTATGACTATATGCAATGATTAAAAAGTCCTTCATCCTTCCCACTTTGCCATTGTTCCATCCATCTCTTGATTATGACTATATGCAATGATTAAAAAGTCAGCCGATTAGTCGAGTCGGGTGGGCTAGTCGACCAGTCGGCCGCCGATTCACTATAGTTTTCCTTTTTTTTTGGTAGTTTTTTTTGGTGAATAGTCATGTATACTCCTCGTGGATGGCAGTATCATCTGAAACCGAAACATTTCGGATGAAACGTTTCCGTTCGGACTAGGGCGATAGGAAATCGCCCAATTTTACTGCAGCCCATTCGATACTTTAAAAAAGTATTATTTTAATGGGTTTTGGCCGTTCCGGTCTGTTTCTGTCCGATACGACCAAAACAGGCTGAAACCGGCCATTTGCTCCCATCTTAAGGCCGCCGGAGACGCTCAAAACTGGGTGAAACGAAACCGAAACAGTTTCAGTTTCGATGACTGAATACCGAAGCCAACACTGCATCCTTGATACCCCTGCTTTAGTTGCCATGTATTGGGTTTGGGTTTCCTCCTTTTTGCCAACTCTTTCCACCAATTGGTAGTTTGCTACCTTGTATGTAAGAGGCCGTTCGTCTCCCACAAGTGCATCCACGAACAAGGTCACGTAGGTGCAGTTGTCTTCCTCTTCTTGTCACGCTGCACCAGGCATCGTGGATTCCGCATTGGGCAAGACTGCTCTTCCTCTTCTCGTCGCGCAGGGGCAGCTGGCCTGGGGTTGTGGGTTGCACAGGTTTTTGTGCAGGTCTTCTCGTTGTGCAGGAACAGGGGTCGCAAGGCCAGGGGTCGTGTTGTCTGTGTCGCGCAGGTCCTCTTCTAGTCGCCAGCAGCCCAGGTCCCCACCAACCGTGTGGAGGCTAAGAGATAAATCTTGTTACCGTACTCTGTTTTTTTTTTTGGCTTCTTCCACCTTCCAAGTTCCAACTTCGCGGTACTCTGTTTTTTTTGGCTTCTTCCACCTTCCAAGTTCCAACTTCCGGTACTCTGTTTCTCTCTCTCTCTCTTTTTTTGGCTTCTTCCACCTTCCAAGTTCCAACTTCCGGTGCTCTGTTTTTCTATTTTTTCTTCTTCCACCTTCCACCTTCAACATTCCTATGTTTATTTATGGTACTCTTTTTTTTTCTTTCTACTTACAGTATTTTGCTACTCTGGTTTTTTGTTATATATAATTATTAATATGTATGCTGATTGCTGATTTTTATGTATATAATTTTATTTCGGATACAATTTATAGCACTATTTTCTATTTCCTCCTTGTCTGTTTTTTTAGTTTTTATTGAATGATAATTTTGAGTAGTAAAAAAATCTGTTATAAAATCTTGTTTTTTAAAAAATATTAATAGAATACAATTTTCAACCATATTCAATAGTAAAAATATTCTTGTAATAAAATTTTTTAAAAATATTAATTTTATGAGACAGACAATGAGGATTGGAGAAATGATGATGATTTGGATCTCTTTGATGCTTGATGTTTTTAGTTATACGCTCACTTATTGACATTAATGAGTCTGATTTTACCTATTGTATTTTATGATGTTTTATTTTGGATGTCGAGGATTACGACTTACGTTAGTTAAATGATATTTTTTACCAATATCTACTCATTGTTAAGTGATGACTTCTGAAATAGTTCATATAAGTAGATCAGATTTTTTGCTCTTCATTGATGCTGATTTTTGAGCTGTAGGTATGTCTTGTTAATTCAATGATATACATTTTTTTTTTTCCAGTGATGCCTATATCTGTAAGTATGGCAGACGTACACCTTCAACACTAACGAACCATGCATAAAAAATGAAAAAAATCCTGAAAAAAATAACCAATTTGAATTTGAGGCGGCCGACTTGCCGAGTAATTGGTCCGACTAATCCTTGGGGGGAAGGGTCATTCGACTCAGACCGATTAATCCTTTTTAAAATGTTGGTTAAACTATTTGTAATACTTTAAGTATGCCATAGATCTTCTAAAAAACTGGAATGACTTATCCCCTCAAATCTGCCCCCATCATTGCTCCATTGTCCTTCCCACTTTGCATTGTTCCTCCTCCCGTTGATTATGAATATGAGAAATGCTTACTTCTAATCTTGGATGGGTATTTGCTGCTCGTCCAGGATGGGATTGGCTCGTGTGCTGCTGGCATTCCCCATGTAACCTATTTGTTACACCTAACTATCTATTCATTTAAGGGTGACAAATAGATGGTTAAGGGTTGCAAATAAGATTTACATGGAGAATAGGTTCACATGGGGAGAAATGTGCGAAGAAGGTGGTGGGGCCCACTCACTACGTGCAGGGCCAATTCTTATGTCGTTCTTCTACCTTTCTAGGACGGGAACTAAGCATTTCTCTTATGACTATATGTTAAACTATTTGTGATACCTTAGATATTACATAGATCTTACTTGTAATTCTAGTCTAACTAATTTGTTTCTAATATAATAATTAGGAAGTTTACTATAATTATAATATTATAATTAGGAAGGCATTCCTAAGAGTGCAGGAACTTTCGATACTTATGGTCTATCATCCAAGAGAATGGGGAGATTTATGACGATGTGGCACACAAGATTAAGGCGGATTGATTAAAATGGAGAAGTGCATCAGGAGTCATCTGTGATGTCGTATACCAACACAACTTGGAAAGTTTTATAGAACGGTAGTGAGGCCTGTTTTATTATATGGTACTGAGTGTTGGACAGTGCGAAAGGAACACATTAAAAAAATGTGTAACAGAGATGCGAATGTTGAGATGGATGTGTGGTAAAGACTAAGAGAGATAAGATTAGAAATGAGAGCTTCCGTGAGGATTTGAGGATAGCTCCAATTGATAAAAAATGAGAGAAAATAGACTTAGGTGGTTTGGACACGTGTACCGTCGCCGTAACTCGGCGCCGCTTAAAAGATGTGACCAAATTGTTGTGGATGCCAGTAAAAGAGCTAGGGGAAGGCTTCAATGAGATGGTGCGATGTTATTAGGAAGGATTTTGATTTTTTGAGTTTAAAATTTAAACACGACTATAGCACTTGATAGAAATATTTGGTGGAAAATGATTCATGTAACCGACCCCAAATAATGGGATAAAACTCTGATGATGATGATGATGACTGTAATTATAATATTATCTTGTTAAGCTATTTATGTTACTTTAGTTAAGAAACATGCTAAATCTTAATTACACCTTAATTGTTTTGTTTACAAGTCTTTAATTAAGAAGTATATCTTAATCTAACTATACATTAATTGAGCTATTTTATATTACCTTAATTATTCCAGCTATAATGCCTTAATTAAGGAGTATACTTTTATAATAATTATATCTTAAGAACTGGAGAAAATTCATGCTATGATGACCATTCTAACAGCTCAGTAGAATGGGTATTTTCTTTCTAGTACTTTTCTTTTTCTTAGTATATTTCCTTTTCCTTCTTCTTAACCTTATGTTAACGCTATCCCATGTTTATGAATCTGTCACCTTACCAATGAATTGTAACCGGTTCTTGGTTACATTAGAAAACTTTTAACTAACCTGTATACATTAGTTATAATTAGAACCTAAATTAAGTTGTTTATCATACCTTAATTAAGAATTTGTTTTACTATAATTGTACCTTCATTAAGTCATTTCTTGATATTTAAATAGCTTCGTTAATAAGTTTACTATAATTATAATTATACTTAATATAGTTATTTATGATAGTCTGATTAATAAGTATACATTATTTATAATTGGGGCTAAATTATTATGTTGTTTCTAAGGAGTACTCTTTATTTATAATTATACGTTAATTAAGCTATTTGTAATGTATTTATATTGGTTTAATTAAGAATTATACTTTAAAGTTTATTATACCTTAATGAAAATATTATAATAATAAGTACCAATCATTTATTTTAAATGCATTCTATGACCGTGGTAATATCATGGGTACTAAAAATTATAAATGGGTACTGATTAATTCTTTTTACTATATCTTAATATAAAATTTATACTATTTATAATTATACCTTAAATAGGTTGATGTGTACCATGTTGTATGTGAAATCTTCAAAAAATGACCACACATTCTATTATAATATCTTGGACACTAACCTCTATAGTTTAACTTTTATAATTATAATCCTAATTGAGCCTATTATAGTTAATTATGAAACTTATTAGGTAAAGAACTATATTGTAAAATGTGTCAAATTATCTAACCATTAGCAAGTGTATGACTGACTTATTATTAGGCCACTAATAGTGCTCTCAACCACAAAAAATGGCCTGGCGATGTCACTTTTATTCCTGTACCAAATATGGAACACAGCATGTATTATTCTAGTAGGGCAAACTGTGGCTTCGTACATTTTCTCTCATTTTTGTCCTTGTTTTTTTTTTCTATTGAAATAGAAATAGGATTAAATGATGTCTTATCCTCTGCTGTTACTGTACAATATATATATATATATATATATATATATATATTACTGAAATACAAATAGGATTAAATGAAATCTTATCCTCTGCTGTTACTGTAGAAATTGTGTATAAGTATAGTATATACTTGGATGACTTATATCTATTCTTTTCAAATGTGTTGTGGTTTAGTTACATATTGGAAATCCATGGGACTATGGGAGTTTCACATGTATATATGTAGAGGATTCCCTCAACCTAGTCCTTAGGTTTTGTGTTAGAGTTCAGGCCTTTATCATGGTATCCGAGTGGGTTTACTCGTTGGATCGTCTCTCCCTATGTGGATACTTGTCTCTACTTATGTTGCATCTCAAACCGGTTGGTTCTGTGCGAGGAAAGGAGGGTGTGTGTGTGTGTTGTGGTTAGGTTCCATGTAGAGGATCCCTCAATTCAATGCCTAGATTTTAGGTTGGAGTTTGGGTTGTCAGCAAAATGTTACCCAAATGATAACGAACATGACCCAAAAGCACTCTTCCCCATTTCAAAGCACATTCGCATGACCCAAATTTACTCTTCCCCATTCCAAAGCACATTCGCAAAACCTATACTCAGTGTGGGTGTCGACTGGTGGTGCTGGAGTCCCATAGGCAGGTAACGTTTCATGCATGGTTTGCAATCTCTGTAGAATCTCTTGAGATCTCTTGAATTCTCTCTCCAGCTTCTAGACATCCAAAGTGTTTTTTAAAAGTGGATAGTACCACAAGTAAATTAATAAAGGAGGTAAGGAATGTACAAGTATAGGCCAACAAGGAAGACCCCAATAAAACAGCCCTGACCGCCTATACATCACCAGCCATCCCAGGATGGAGTGCAGATCACTATCCCCCCAATAAAACAGAAAGTGTAGAGTTGGACTGATCCACATTATAAACAATTGATGCCCATTCCTTAACTTTACTACAAATCCCAACAAAAAGAGCATCTTCGTCCCGAGCAAACCTCGAAAATATGTAATTGTCCCCCCCATCCCCCCCCCCCCCCCAAATCATCCATAAGGTAGCATGAAGAATGAGCCACTAGACTGTGCTATCACATTTGGTAGGCCATTGCCTATTCCACCACACAATCATCTATCGGACCTCGAAATGATGAGTAATGGTACAGTGAGTCCTCACAGCCATCTCCATCCAAACTCTACGAGAACAGGAGCACCCGGCAAAAATATGATCTAGAGATTCATCCTCCTCCCCACGAAGGACACACGTAGATATCCAAAATGTTAGACACCTAGTGAAAGACACACCAAAGTTCAAGCAAGTTGCACAGATTCCATTGTGCACTGGCTTGTTTCTGGGATGTTTAGAACTCCCCCCCCCCCTCCCAAAGGTTTTGAAACCCATCCCTTCCCTCCACTCTCCAACTATCATGCTGATGTGGTTGCCATTTAAGTGCCTAACATTAAGAGAGAGACTGCTGGCCATGGTTAATCTGTCCATTACTAGCCTTATATTATGGGCTAGGTGACCTTGGCTTTATTATTGGTGTTAATTTTCTCATGTCAAGTGGCTAAACGAATCGCATTACAACTTTTCACTAGAAAATTTAAGGTTAATGTAGTCTGTCTTCAAAGATTTTTCTGTGATCTTGCCAATATCTCTACTCTCCAACCCCCTTGAGATAAAACCGAGATCCAAGTCTTTCTGTGTGAGAGAAAGAGGCTCATGTTTCCATGAACAGTCTGTCCATCTGTCTATGTGCATGCATATGCACCTCTCTCCATAAGTGTTCAGTGATAATAGTAACACTGCATGTGAATGTGCACACGTGTGTACATGTGGAAATGGGGGTGGGCGGAAGGGGAGTGGGGGAGTGGGCATGTGTGTACTCTTCAATGATGGTCAGATAATGCTAGTTTTGGTTACTTTATTGCCATTCATGTACGACAATTTTTTTTTGATAAATTTGTCATCAAGTTCAATATAAGATATCTGTATCTATTGTTCGATTGATGATTGGACCTTGGAAAATAAGAAAAGTAAAGATTGTATGTCTTAAATAGGTTGTTGGTCTACTATAGATCTTATATATATATATATGTATAAAATTAAAACCTTTTTGATCTGTCGGTCACTGGTTGAACAATACAATCATGTATCTTAGTTAGGAGTTGACAATGACAATCTTTTAATTCTTTTTCTCCCCGGCGGTTGCAGGTGCAGCATGTCATTTTTTTCCCGGATTACATTTTGCCTGTTCTGCCATGGTTATCTGGTGGTGCAGATTTTTGTGAAGTGCATTATTCAAGTTCAATGCATGTTCACATCTTTCTTTCTTTACCGTGGACTTCTCTGTAAGTAGTTATTCAGCTATTTAAGATGGGTAATAGTCTGTAAATTCATTCAGAATTTTTTGGCCTGTAAGGTCATCCATGATAATAGTAAGAATTCACAAGTTCGCTTTTTTGGATATGTTGTCCCAGCTGTCTTTTACGTATTCTAGATTTCTATTTGGGTGCGGATGTTTGCATTCACCAAAATTTCAGATGAGTTTCTTTCCCCATTTGGCATGTTGGGTCCTTTAGATGTCTTGTGACGAGAATGTGTCTGCAGAACTTTAGAGTTATTTTTTCTTAGTATAATACACTGAGCTATCCTGATGTTTAAACATTTTCTATATTTTTCTTTTTGGGGAGGATGCCTTCATATTTCAGAGACTTGACCATGCGTTTCTGTACGTGTTACAAACTTGATATGTACTCATCTTGTTCGAAATTATATTGTGTTTCCAAATCCATCATCACATATGTGAGGGCTATGTAGCCTTCTATAGAGTGTGAGAAGTTGGAGAAAATATAGATGACCAAGAATTTGATTACTAGTTTCCCTGCTCAAGTAAGATCCTTGGCAAAAACCATTACATTTGTCCACATTTTACTGTGATATCTGGTTTTCACGTGGATGACAAAGCCCACCCCCTTTACTTTGTTTTTTTGCGATAATTGAACTTTCTACAATCTGATTCCTTTTAGATCTTCGGATTGCAAATCTTTGAAGCTTTTAGTCTCGGCGGAACCTTTAATTACTTTTGAAACTGCAGAATCCGTCAATCCCTTCCCCTCACTCCTATGCCTTTATCTATCAAACACAGATGCTCCTGTTCAAGTCTGCCCGTTCAAAGACCACCAACTCTACATTGGCTTCTGGATGAGGTGGCCTAGAAATAATCTGATTGAAACTTGAAAAAAAAATCCTTTAATTGATTGGGAACTTCAGAATGTCTGGACTTCAAGATTGTGGGAATGAGAAATGCTTAGTGTCCTTCAAGGAGGTCAATGAAGGTAATGCGGATTGCCCTCAAAGCATTTTTTGGGTTGAAAAATCTCTCTATTGTTCAACTTATAGGATTGCTTGGTGGGCAATCCACATCAACTTTATTGCTCTCCTTGGAGAGCACTAAGCATTTCTCTGTAGGAATAAGGTCTGTGGATTTTCTTTTGGATGAACTTCTATTATCAAATGGAACAAAATGGTTTTTCAACTTTAGTGTCAAAGAGGGCAAACGGTCGCCAGTGAAGTGGTAGCCCTCTGTGATGTGTGACATAATTAAGTAGATAGAGAAATGCTATCTATCTAATGGAGTCTGGGTGGCTAAGCTGAGTTGGATTACATTTGATATGTGGATGTGATGTTGCACAAGTGGTGAAGGATGGAGCCGCAAATTGCTGGCGGTGTCGGTGGCTGGGGTGCTGGCGGGACCATGCCTGTGGTAGTAGTTGTTGGCGAGGACGTGATGTGGATGTGGTGGTGTTGGATTGTCTTTGGTTGGATAATTAGTATTTCTCAAGTAGATATGACATAGACATATAACCCTACTGAAAAATATTTCCCCTCTTATGATCCATTTACGCAATTGATCCATACAAACCTGTAACCCAACAAACTCGTCAAGCTGGTTTTCCTAGAGATGCATTAATGCTTTTGAAAGAAGGGGGGGGGGAGATGATGCCATCTGATCGGCAACATAACCATGCAATCTGTTCCCCAACTCCCTGATCAGAACGACGTCAAAAGTTAAAAGAACCTCGCTATGTATGCTAAGAATCTCACTCGCTGGGTTCAACGCGTGCGCCTTTCGTTCCCTGCCTATCTTTGGGTGATTAATTCTTTCTTGGGATAGTTCAAAAATAACATATAATATAAAAGTAATATTTTTTATACTTATTAAGTAAGATGATCCTTATATATATATATATATATATATATATATATATATATATATATAGAGAGAGAGAGAGAGAGAGAGAGAAGAGAGAGATAGGAGAGAGAGAGTGAGATGTTATGGTGCGGTATGGTCTTTTTGATAAGGCCCTGTCGTAGCATAGCACGGATATTTGGTTTCAATTCAACGGTAGAGTGTTACAGTACATTCGCATTCAGTGTTCGGAATATTTGTTGCTCGATGTTCGGTGTTTGATATTGTTCGTTGAATATACACAGATGGTTGGATTAAAATTTAACGGTCCACATTGATGTTACGGCGGGGCCATATTCAAAGACCCTGCCGTATCATAACATTACTCTATATATGTATATATAGATATTTTCTATAGATATTTTCTATACAATTAACTGCCTTCTAAGGACAAAACCAGTGGTGACGGCGCATCAACTATTTCCATTTATTTACCAAGAAGTCGAGACGCTAATACTGCGGCAGGTTTTAATTCAAGGCCTTGCAGATCTTTCTCCTGCCTGCATCTGTGTCCCAAGTTTCTCTTGTTTTGGGTGGCACAGCATCCTACTCGTATTCTTAAAGAGTAAATTTATTTTCATAACCTTCCTTTTTAATTCCTTACAAACTTGACCCCTTTGGCAACAGAGTCTAGGACCTTGTAACCTGTAGAAAAATCTATCCAGTGGTTCACTCCTTGAAACATGTTCATTTCGACAGAAGAAGCCTCCCATTTGTTGGCCATTGCTGGGGTGCAGTGGAACTAGGCAGCATATCCGTTTTCTATTTGGTTGATCCATTTCTGTAATTTTTTTTTTCATAAGATAAGAAACTCTGAAAAAAGAAACCTTCTGAAAGTTTAATGGAATCCGAAATAGATTTTCAATTTCTTATAAGATGCAAAAATAGAAACTCTCATTTCCGCATCCAGTACTTTTGATAATATATTCATATATATTTATAAAATAAAAAGTTCTCAACTATCAATGAAACTTTAGCTCTCCCCTCCCCACTCACACCGACTAAACACACAGTAGACCCCAGCATGCTCCCACTTGGTCGCAGCCTCTCTTCCGTCTGCTTGCACGCCTGCACCAATATGGCTGCGTTGCGCTGTCTTGGCATACCTGCACCTTTGACCCGCACAACAACTTGTCCTTGCGCACTCTCTTTTTTCCCTAACCCACCCGATGACGGGTTTTCTTTAAAAATAATGTGGTGTAAAAAATAATTAGTTAACTAACAGTTTTAAAATAATTTGACCATCAAAAGTCACATCAGCAGATGTGCTGTCAAAATCGTTCAAAAAAATAAAATATTAAAATTGGTCACATTCAAAAAAAAAAAAAACCTGTCTTTTTTCAATGTTTCTCTCTCCCACTCCCTCCTCTCTCTTCTTCTTGCTCAGCACGCCACTTCTTTCTTCTTAAACTTCTCTCTACTGTTGTCAATATACTTTCTTCCTCTTCAATTTTTAATCCTTTCTGTTTCTCCCTTTCTTTCTCTCATTCACTGTCACTCCAATCCTTCTCTCCCTCTCTCTCTCGCTCTTTTTTTTTTTTTTGAGAAAAGTTTACTACATAGTAAGTGCAGCGAATTGGAACGGGATTGGCTCCATTGGGTTTACCTAAAAATAGGAAAAATCAGACTGAATCAACTTATGGACAGTCCTACTTTCATGCATTAAAAAAAATTGATGTAAGACTTTCATGCATAAATTGAACACCTAAATATATTTCTATGACATAATTGTTACATTTTTTATATTCTTTTCCATTCCCTTGAAACCACCGTGGTTGAACTGTGTTAAAATAGTAAGTATAGTCTATTAAACAGCAGTTACATTATGTTAAAATTATAGTTGTTATTTGTTAAAATAATAATTGTAATGCGTTTAAGTGGACATAAAATCAATTAAAATAGAAGAAAAGATCTATTAAAGAAGAAGAAAATCAGTTAAATATGTGAGATTTAATTAATTGTTAATATGATTTAAAGTGCAACTTTAAAAGTGTTTAAGTAAGAGTTAAAAGATTTTAAAGAAATAATTATCCCCAATCAGAAGATAGAAAATGTTATTCTTTAATTGTCAACATAGATCTCAATAAAATAGAGATTAAAAATTAACATCTCTAAAAATTGTTAGATTTTTTTATACACATATTTTTGATAAGGACCTGCAATTAAAGTCTCCATCTGATAACTATAATTAATTTTTCTAATATATATCTATATCTATATCTATATGAGATCAAGAAAAGCCATTTCATACAGCTGGTGGTCGCACCCCAGAGAGAATCTTTCTAGACCTTCTCTTTCTTTGCCCATGCTAAGTCATCATTTAAAAAAAAAACCTTGCCTAAAAATTGTAAATATTACCAAAGTACCTTACATATACCTATGTTGGCCACAATTTTTTTGGGTCCTCAGAAATCCATTTTTGAGCAACCGCCAGTTTCATTTTAGTGGCTATAAAGGTGGGTTTGGCTAAACAAGATAAAATGACCCACATGCCCCCCAAAAGTGCACTTGTTAATTAGTAGAGATGGATACACTATGTAGTTCCTTTAAGTTTGGATTTGCATCGTGTGTATTTTCTGTATACTTAGACTACAAATTATTAGTTTTTGGCCGCCAGTTAGGATTGTTCACAGTTCGATTCGATTTGAATCTTTTTTTTTCCCAAAAAATTGAATCGAACTGAATTTAGAGGCAAAACGAACTGAACCGGATTAATCTGATTTGAACCAAAATAAAAAAAAATATTTTAAGGGGGTTGTGAGTTCAACTATGTAGTTCCTTTAATGTTTGGATTTGTATCATGTGTATTTTCTATATGCTTAGAGTATAAACTATTAATTTTTGTCCACCGGTTAGAATTGTTCACGATTCGATTCGGTTCGATTCGATTTGATTTTTTTTTCAAAAAATTAAATCGAACTGAATTTAGAGGCGAACTGAACCAAACCGAACTGAACCGGATCCGTTTGATTTGAACCAGAAATAAGAAAAAAATTATTTTTAAGGGGTTTGTGAGTTCAACTATGTAGTTCCTTTAATGTTTGGATTTGCATCGTGCATATTTTCTATATGCTTAGAGTACAAACTATTACTTTTTGGCCGCTGGTTAAGATTGTTCATGATTCGATTCGATTTAAATCTTTTTTTTTCCAAAAAATTGAACCGAACTGAATTTAAAAGCAAACAAAAATAAGAAGAAATTTATTTTTAAGGGGGTTGTGTGAGTATTGAAGTCACAACCTTTCTTTTTGGAGGAGGTGCACTAACCGAACTGAATTAAAAGCATCATTGATTTTTTTTATATATATATATATTATATATATATATATATATATATATATATATATTCGATTCATATTGGTTTCACAATGTAAAATTGTACTGAACTTGAGATTCTTCAAATTGAACTGAACCGAATGGAACTGGTTGGTGCAGTTCGATTTTTAGGTTTGGACTATTTAATAAAAACTCTAGTACCGCTGGTCCCGGTTATCATCTTTTCTTATTTACTTATATTTTTCAAAGAAAATATCGAAAAATAAAAAAACCCAATATCCTAGCCTTTGATATAGACATTTCTAATTAATCATCCCAACAAAGTACTCTCGATACACATCTTACTCGGCTTCCCAAAACAACTCAACACCTTAATTTGAGCCTTTGTATGAAAACAACTATTTTGGACTTTCCTCCACCTTGGCCCTCCCATTTGCAGATAATTGCATGAGCCGTGAACTACGTACATGCAGACAAGTATTTATACTGTCAAGAGAAATTATAGTTATCTGGCTGTATGGGAGTGACCAAGTAATTATATGAGAGAGGGAGTGGAGTCTGCATCATTACATTGCAGACCCCACCCTCGGACCTCTCTCTTGACACGAGCGGGTAACAATTGCTATTCATACTACTAAACGATAATATAATGGTATAGTATTTAACACACACATTAATAGATCACACGAGGAGATCTAATTAAGGTGTCAATGGTTGGGTTAATTTGAAGTTCAATGAGTAGTCCACCTTAGATTCAATTTGGGTTAAAATATGATAGCCTATAGATCTCTTTTGAAGTCCATTTGTCAAACCCATCACTTGATGGGTTGGACTCGGATTAGTCCATTAGATTAAGAGACATCAATAACAACCATACCTATCAATAACCACCATACCTACACATGCATTAAAAACATACTTAAATAAAGAAATCGATTTCTACCACCTAACACTTTCCTTTAAATTAAAACATGTTTAAATTAAAATAGTGCATCTATCTACATATTAGTTTGATGGGCTGAAACGGTCCCAATGAGCTACCATAGATTTGTTTTACTTTGATCCATTAAATTTGGATTGGACTGGGGTTGAATTATTTTAGTGTTAAGATAAACTGAGTTTAAATTAGACCAGCCCAATCCCACCTATTGACACCTCTAGATCTAATGCAACCCAGTTGTTTGGATTCAGAGAAATAAGAGAAGGAGCAAGAGGAGAGAAGGAGATTAACTCTGAAAATTTATTGCATCAAAATTGTTCTCACATTAATTACAAGAATAGGCCTCTAATGAAATTTTATCAAGAAAATAAAATAAAATTGGCATTAATGTACAAAAAAGTAGATAACCCTGAGAAAATTTAATTGTGACTTCCTCATAATTCCCCATTATCTCTGCCTAAATGTGAAAAATAACTTTCTTAAAATAAAAATAGAAACTTTAACTACTTTGACCGAGGAGTACTAAATGATGGAATTTGACCCGAAAACTTCACCAAACTTCGGCGTCACTGACTGTGTCCGTAAGCAACGTATGCCCTCTTTCGACGATCGATTTCAACGAGTGGTTATAATAGTTATTTTGATATTCTTAAAATTATGACCAATTTACGCAATCGTCGTCCAATCTCTAGTAAACATGCCTTCTGGGCTCGAGCCAATCCACCGCCTTCTAGGCCACACGAGGATCGAACGTACTCAAGGCAACCAAGTACATCCCAAATTAAGACCCCGACCTTATTATAACATATAAATACAGAAACTAATAATAATAGTAACAATGAGACAGTACTGCTCCAGACAAGAGGTGGGATGCTCTGCTCGTTCTTGAAGAAGTTGTCCCTGTCGACCCTGCCCTTCACGGACGCCAGTCTCTTGAAGTTGCCCAAGAAGTATTGGCCTCCCCAGCTTCTGCTTGCCGCTGTAAAGGCCCCCGGCCCCTCCGTGCTCCTCCCCAGGTCGATGTCCTTGTAGTTAACGTAGGCCGCCCTAGGGTTCTTCGACACGTAAGGCGCCATGAAGCCGTGCATCCTCCTCATCCAGTCCAGGTGCCCCTGCGTCACCGCCGAATCCGTCTCGAACCACCGCATGAAGTACTGGATGTTGAACAGGTTCCCCTTCCGGTGGGGAAGGCGATGGCCGTCTCCGAGATCCCCCCATCATCCCCGAAGGGATCCATGATCAGCACCAGGGGCTCCCCCCTGGCCGCCATGAGGAAGGCCCAGATGCTCTCCCAGCCTGCGACGGAGATGGGCTCCCTGACGAAGTCGGACTTGGCCTTGAAGGAGCTGTTGAACTCGGGCCGCCGGTCTAGCAGCACCTCCGGTGCCCGCTCTGCGTACCCCGCGAAGTAGAGCACCGACTCCAGCCATGTCATCTCGGTGCAGTCACTAGCTTGCAGTCCCAGCTCCCGGAAGCTCCGCTGCATGAGCGGCAGCAGCTGCTGGCGGGTGCCCAGGAAGGGAGGAGTTGAATAGCACCTGGATGCTCCTGCCCCCGGCGCGGCCCCGTCGTTGAAACGCCTGCGCGATGGTCCGGACGAACAGGTTGTCGTCGAACTTGTCGGCCACGTACTGCCACCGGTGCAGCAGCGCGGTGGCGTTCTGGCTTAGGGTTTTACTCAAGCTGAAGACGGTGACCTTGGGGGGCACGGAGACCAGCTTCAGCTTGAAGGCGACGACGATGCCGAAGCTGGCGCAACCGCCTCCCCTGAGCACCCAGAAGAGGTCCTCCCCCATGGATTTCCTATCGAGCAGCCTGCCCTGGGCGTCCACCACGCGGGCGTCGACCATGTTGTCGGCGGCGGTGCCGTACTTCTCAACATGGTGCCGAACCCTCCCCCGGTGATGTGCCCGCCGACGCCGACCGTGGGGCAGAGACCGGCAGGGAACCCGGCCGTGGGGCTGGCCTTGCCGACGTTGTAGTAGACCTCGCCCAGCGTGGCACCGGCTCCGACCCACGCTGTGCCTCTCTTGACATCGACGGCGATCGAACGGAGGTTGACGAGGTCGACGATGACAAACTGGGGGCCGTCGGAGACGTAGGACATGCCCTCGTAGTCGTGGCCACCGCTCCGCACCCGGACGCCGAGGCCTGCCACCCTGCCGCAAGTCACCGACGTCTGGACGTGGGACTCGGTGGTGGGAGTGACGACGATGAGAGGCTTGGTGGTGGAAGAGGACACGAGGAACCGGATATTCTGGATGTTGGATCTGTAGACGGCGTCGTAGGAGCCGGAGTTCTTGACGGAGATGATGTTGGTGGGTGCATCTGGGTGGTGATCAAAGAAGCATTTGACGAAGGTCTCTTGGGGAGTGGTGGTGTCGCCGCCGTCGGAAGCTGCCATTGAAGAGTGATGGCGCGGAAGCGGCGGATAATTGGGTCCTTCTCGGCCGACCAAGGATTAACACCACAAGGACATCTCGACCACACACCACACGAGGAGGGGACGGGAAAGCAGCAGAGCCCTACGCAGACTGAAGTAAAGAGGGTTCTTTATTAATTGCTTTCTTCTTCTCGTGGATGTCGTGCATCATAAAAAAATGGGAGAAATAAGAGACTTGAATAAACAAGTCTTTCGATCTTACACACAGAAACTAATTAAGCATATGCCACTCTACTGGAGAAACCCCCTACGTACCAGATCGCGAGGTCTCTTAATTATTTCTCACCAATCATGCTACTACCGGTGATTAAAGAACTCGCGCTCGGCGATCCATCTCGACGACTGCTTGATCATGGTGTTCCGACAAATCTGATGCATCAAAATTAAGACTTGGGAGGTTCCCATTGGGTGGATTTGTCCAGAACATGAGCAGTGCCCCCTTGTTCTATTTTAAAATATATATTCTTGTGATGCCCAATCTTCTCCTGCATCGGTTGACCGGAAGTTCCAGCTGTAATTCTTTTCTTTATGCAAAATGCAAATAGACCATGCATGACTTCATCTCCCTATGAGGAAATCTTTTGGATTCCCATGCCATCCCTCAAAAAAAGAATTTGTGAGCTCAAAATTTGGTATTCGTGAATTTCAAGGTCAAGATTGACAGTTCCTACTTTCCGTTAACCGTACGTATTGCCCTTACCCTACTTGACGGAAAAACTCCGGACCTACACACATCGAGGATTGCATGTAGATCAGGTAAGTCCCCCAAAAAATCAAACTCCGGACCTTGCTTTTTAAGCAAGAGTTCTACCGATCGACTCAACCGGGGTCCTCCCAAAAAAGAACCTTTTCACAAAGGAGATGGAAAAAATATGACCCTCGAAATTAATTAATTCTTCCCTTTGTAGTTTCTATTCCTAAGGAATTGGAGAAAGTACTAATTTGTTGGAGAACCGCATAGGTTATATATCTCATACTGGAAAAATTAAATGGATTCCATGTGCTTATATAACCCGAGTCTTAAAATTTCAACACTTTAAGTTTTGTGGGTTTCTACATGGTATCAGAGTAGGTCAAAGCTCATTATGATAATTTCGCCATCTCTATTGCCTTAGAATCTCAACACCTAGATTTTATGGGTTTCTACATAGTTCAACTAAAAAGACCAGTCTCCTTCCTCCTGTTAGTAGATATATATAGCAAGGAAAAAGTGTTCTTATGCTGCTTATGCATATATTAATTCTACTGGATGAATTATTTTCCTCTCTACATTCTATCATGAATCAGGTCCTTTTGCGTGTATGTAGGTGGTGCTCCATATGCACTTTCAGACTCTTCTTGTTTCCCTGCGTTCTTTTCTTTTAACATTCACGGCGGTTGTTACTTTTCACTATTTGCCATATTTGCCGTATCTTCAATCTGGACCATTTGAACTTCGATGATGGGCCTTTCTTGTTGGCCCATATTACTTGAGAAGTTACACTTTATGGACACATTTGGATCAGGAATTAGGTTGTCTTGTGTATATATTGATAGCTCTCAAGGCCTTGGGTCTGGTCTAGCCTGGCTTGCCTTGTATATATGTACCTTGTAGGCTTGCAACTGATGATGCTCTTAAAATTGTCATACCCAAAAATCTTGCAATAATTCTTTGTTTTTGCTACTATTTTGATTCTTCTGAAATCTGATTCAAATAAACAAAGTGAATTTCCAACCTTTTAATGTCACTCTCTATCACCAACTAGAAACATCAGGAAAGCAATGAACCGAATTAAAAGGTTGACAGAAGCAGGCAGAGTTTTTTTTAATTAAAACTAAAGGGCCTGAATCCGGCCATTTCATTAATTAAAAAGTTAATAAAAATATGTGGCAAAAGTTATATACAAACCAGGTGACATATGCCAAGCAAGAATACCAACACGTAATGAAAAACTAATATAAGAGACCAATTAGAGTTCCGTACATGATTGATCCCAGGAATATGTATCGAAGAACAGTTTGAGGGCAAAGGCCAGGGTGTCACTTGCAACACAACATCATTGTCTTCAGTTTCTTTGTCGGACACCTCTAATTCAATTTTTGCTCCGGACATAAAAATATTCTTAAGCTTAATTTAGCAAGCTCCATAACCGATCTGTGTGATCCACCTAGGTGGATCTCCTACTTGAGTGCCTTGAACGATAGAGGATTCCGGTGTTGGATCGATAGCAATTGGAGAACTTCTCTGACTTAAGGGCTAAGAGATCGATCTCGTGGTGCCAGTAAATGGATTCTAACACCCCTTTATGATTTGAATGGGAGATTGATTTTCTTTAGTCCGAGGATGCAGGGGCGGACCCACATTAATGGTGGGGTGGCCATAGCCCCCCCCCCCCCACTATTTTGGCTCTCTTTATTATTTTTTATTTTTTGTATTAAGTTTTTATTTTTTTTTTCAAATTGGCCCCCTTATATTTTATTTGTCTTTAATGTTTTCTTACTTCAGCCCCTCTTCTGTTTCATCCAGCGTTCGCCCCTGCGAGGATGTGTTGGCTAAGGGTGACGGGGAAGCAATATGCTCATCCTTACTAGCAGAAGACTTTTGACTTTGCTCATCAAGCTTTTGCCCTTGTTAGAACCCCACAGGAGAGAATGGGCCAAGGAAGCTCCTAGAGTTTATTGTTAGGACGTTCGACTGAAATGAAGCATCAGGGAAGAAGACTAGGCCAAAGCAAATCCTCAATCAGAGCAGAAGAAAGTAGGCACTGCAACCAGGCAACAAGATCAAACTTCATAGGCCGGATGATTATGGATAATGGAGATGTTTCGATATTAAGTGCCATATTAGAAACTCTAAAGAGTATGAGGACTTTATAACCCCAAAGGTGTAGGAGACTATGTCTTATAGATAAAGATGGGGCTATGCTAGACCATATCACACACGCGCGCCGCTGGGCTGGGCTGGGCGGGCGCGCGCGTGTGGTGGCGCGGTCCAGCCGGCTTGCCTTAGCACCTTTTTACTTTTTCTATTTGCATTTTTGCCCTTTCTTGGAGAGTTTGGAGCTGTTTGGGCTGGTTCTCCAACCAGGCCCATTGTTTTTGCCTTGCGCGTGCGTGTGGCATTTAAGGGTCGTGATTAGGGATTCCTAATCGCAGTTACGCTCTTTCTTCTTAGAGAACGCACCTGTTTGACTCTCTGAGGAACCGCTTGCTCCCTCTCTCGGTCTTCCGCCTGCGTCGCTCTCGCCGGCCAGTCGCACGCCTTCCGACGCCTTCGCTGTGCCTGTGTCCGACGGCCAGACGTGTCTCGCTGGTTTTCGGTGCACGCTCTCGTTCCCTTTTGTTTCATTCTAAGAGGATTAGGTTTACAGATTGCATAGTTTTACGAGATAGCATAGGTGCAAATGTTAATCTCGTGGTAGTAGTCGTATCCTGGAAGAAGACCGCCATACCCGACGCACTGTTCTTTGGGGGCGATATCTTCTTTAAGGGGAGTCTCTTTGAGGTGCTTCTACTGCATTCATTTCCTTTATTATTGTATCTATCGATGCACTTCTTCCATCTCATGTATAATGTATTTTGGATGTTGTTATCTGGATTGTTCCCATATGCTTGCTTTCTGTGGTATTGCGTTTACATGTTTAAATTCGATTGTTGCCATGTGTCGACCCTGTTACACACTATAGTTTCAACAGCCTTAAAGAAGATATCCATCATGGCAACCTCTTCAGTGGGTTTTAGGGTGAGGGTGGATCTGTCTAGAATGCCTGAAAAGTTTTCGGATAGTATGTTGGCAACAACGCATGAAAGTGTGGTTCACCATGGTCGGTCTAATCTCATTGATTGAATCAGATCCCCCTGTTCTGGATGAGAAAGATTCTGATAGTGCTAAGAAAGTTGAAGAGTGGAAGGAGAAGGACAGGTTAGGGCACGGGTGTATACTCACTGCTCTATCTGATGTCCTGTTTGATGTTTATAGCTCCTCCACTTTCAAAACCACTAAAGCACTATGGGATGAACTTGACCGCAAGTATAACACCGAGGATCAAGGTCTCGAAAAATACTCTGTGGGAAAGTTTCTCAAGTTCTAAATGTCTGAAATAAACCTGTGGGGGAGCAGGCTCATGAACTTCTCCTTATGCTCCAAGGTTTAGCTGAGGCAGATATGAAAATGCCTGAAAAGCTCCAAGTCATGTGCATAAGAGAAACTGACCAGATCCTGGGAGGATTTTGGGATGTCTCTTAAACATCGTAAGGAGACTAATTCTCTTGATGATTTGATGAGGGCTATTGTTATAGAAGAGGAGCATAGAAAGGAGAAGCCTTGTATGTCTGTTGATGTAACTGCAAACCTGGTAATGAAGCATAAGGGGAAAGATTCCAAAAACAAAACCAAAGGTGATTCCACTTCTCAGATGAAACCCAAGGAAAGATAAAGAAGAAGAAGGTGCTGAGAGAGTGCTGGACCTGTGGTCAAAATGGTCATATGCGCAACGACTATCCAAAAGGAAAGAGAAGTTGCTGAACAAGACCCAACATACCAATCTGAATCCAGCCCAAGTCAATGTAATGACTGGCGGTTCTTCTTTTGGTGCCGAGTATGTTACTCTAAACCCTCAATTATTTGCTATATATGAACCGAATGAGTGGCTAGTAGATATTGGAGCAATGTGCATTTATGTGCTGATTGGGCTCACTTTGTGTTTATCAGGCCCATGGAGACCGTTCCGTGATAATGGGAAATGGTAGTTCGGCTAGGGTGCTGGGAGTTGGATGTGTTGATCTGAAGTTTGCTTCAGGACGTGTTCTATCTCTTTCTCTAGTGCACCATGTTCCTAGTGTTAGGATGAACATTTATTTGGTTCTGTTTTAGTAAGAGAGGGATATGAGTTAAACTTTAAGTGTAATAAAGTTGTGATACTTCGCATGAATTTTTTTATAGGAAAAGTTATCTTTCTGATGTTTGTTTAAAATCTTTGTGGATCATGTTGTGAACAGAAATTTAGATTGTACTTCTAATTTTGAACCTATTCCTGTTGCTTATAACATATTAGATTCATCTGATATATGGCATGGTCGTCTTGGTCATCTAAATTTTAACTCTTTAAAACGGATGATGAACCTGAAAATGATTCCCACGTGTGCTATTGATAAATCAAATAAATGTGATATCTGTGTTCTGGCCAAGCAACCTAGGAAGCCTTTCCATTCAGTGGTTAGGGATTCTGAGATCCTAGATTTGGTTCACTCAGATATCTGTGAATTTAATGGCATATTAACTAGGGATCATAAAAAGGTTTATTACCTTTATAGATGATTGTAGTAGATACTGTTATGTGTATTTGCTTAAGTCTAAAGATGAAGCCTTGCAAAAGTTTGTCATCTTTAGGAAGGAAGCAGAAACACAAACAGGAAAAGTTCTAAAGAGGTTGAGGTCAGATAGAGGAGGAGAGTATACTCTAGTTTGTTTGCTGAATTTTGCCAAAGTCATGGCATTGTTCATGAAACAACTGCACCATACTGTCCTCAGTCTAATGGGATAGCTGAAAGGAAGAACATGGTTTTATCGATATGGTCAACTCTCTCCTGCAGAGTTCAGGACTGCCAAACTTTATGTGGGGGGAAGCATTGAATACTGCTTGCCATATTCTAAATCATGTCCCCTGAAACATAAAGATAGTAGTCCAATTGAACTTTGGAGAAATAGGAAACCCAGTTTGAAATTTCTCAAAGTGTGGGGCTACCTTGCTAAGGTACTTGTCCCTGAGCATAAGAGAAAGAAGTTGGGTCTAAAGACAGTTATCGTTGTTTTTCTAGGCTATGCTGAAAACAACTATGCATACAGGGTTCTGGTGTTAAATCAGAAAATTTTGGCATAGATGTAACACCATAGTTGAATTTCGAGATGCCACGTTCTTCGAAAATATCTTTCCTATGAAGACTGGTCTACCTCAACATCAATCTTCTGAGACTGTAGCCTCTACATCTGCATCCATTCCAGATCAGGTGGAAAGGATGTCTAATGGGGGGGGGGGGGGTAGTGCATCTGGGCCTTCTCCTGATGATAGTAATCAGGAAGAAGTAGAACCAAGGAGGAGTAAAAGACAAAAGGTCATCAAGGATTGGGTGGTGAATTTATCACTTATCAGATCGAGGGTGATCCTTCCACCTTTCGTGATGCCATAGCTTCATCAGAAGCAAGGCATTGGAAGGATGCCATTAAGAATGAAATGGATTCCATTCTTGCAAATGGCACTTGGGAATTGGTCGTTCCTCCCCCTGGTTCTAAGACTATAGGATGCAAGTGGGTCTTTAAGAAGAAGTTAAAACCTGACGGAACCATTGACAAGTATAAAGCAAGGCTAGTTGCTAAGGTTTCAAACAAATGGAGGGATATAGACTATTTTGATACATATCCCCTATCACTAGGATGACCACTATCAGGGTGCTGATAGCATTAGCATCCATATATATCTGAAAGTCCATCAATTGGATGTTAAGACTGCCTTTCTTAATGGTGATCTTGACGAGGAGATTTATATGGATCAACCTGAAGGGTTTTGGCTCCTGGAAGTGAAAGAAAAGTTTGTAGACTTATTAAGTCTCTATATGGTTTGAAACAAGCCCCTAAGCAATGACATGAAAAGTTTGATACTACTCATTATCTTTTGGCTTTATTGTTAATGAGTTTGACAAGTGTGTCTATTATAAAGTTAAAGGTGATGAATATAATTTTATGCCTATATGTAGATGATATTATGTTGTTTGGCAGCACTTTGGGAATAGTGAATGAGACTAAATCATCTTAAGTAGCAGATTCGAAATGAAGGATATGGGTGAGGCTAAAGTAATTCTGGGACTGACTCTTACCAAGTCAGTTGAAGGGATAGCAATTTCTCAATCTCGCTATGTTGATAAGGTTCTAGAGAATTTGGCTATCAGAATTGCAAGTCAGTCTGTACACCTTATGATCCTTCTAGAGTTTTCTGCAAGAACAAGAGTGGTCAGTCTGTACCTTATGATCCTTCTAGAGTTTTCTGCAAGAACAAGAGTGGTGTTCCTATGTCTCAATTATGTTATTCCCAAGTTATAGGGAGCTTAATGTATTTAGCTAATGTATAAGACCTGACATTTCATATGCAGTGACCAAACTTAGCGATACACAAGTTGTCCTGACCAAACTCACTGAGAAGGGTTGGATAGGGTTTTTATGTATCTGAAAGGTACTATTACCCTAGGCTTGCACTTTGGGAGATTTCCTGCTGTCCTAGAAGGATTTAGCGATGCAAGCTGGATAGCTGAAAACTCAGGGAGTAATGGTGTCTCAGGGTATGTGTTTACTCTGGCAGGTGGTGTAGTCACCTGGAGGTCTTCTAAACATACCATCTTATCTCGGTCTACCTTTGAAGCTGAGTTGTGTGCTTTGGATACCACTGGGTGGAGGTTGAGTGGATTAGGGGTCTTCTTTCAGAACTTCCCCTAATGTGTAAGCCTACCCCTGTGATCTCTGTGCATTATGATAACATCCAAATCAGATTGAGATCTGTAAGGGATTTAGTGTCTCATGGAGTGATCCCTGTAGACTTTGTTGGTACCAATGACAATATAGCTGATCCTCTGACCAAAGGGCTTGATAAAAAGAAAGTCCAAGTGTTCAGGATGGGGATGGGACTGAAACCCATTTCTCATTCTCCTACAGAGGCAACCCAACCTATTGAGTGGAGATCCCACGAAAAGGTTCAATGTGGTAATAACAATCTGCTGAGAGACATGTGTTGGCACTTAAGTGTAAGATATTTCATATCTGAGTCAATCCCCTGTAATCTTGTATAAGTGCTGGAAATTGCAAATGTAGGCTGAGTATGCTACTCTTAATAGGTTCAAGTCTGGAAAGACATGATATTTGCAGTATATCTTGGGAGAAGCCTACCTAAGTGAGTACTACTGTGTGGCCGCAGTTAAGGAATTTGGGTTGTTCCTGAATGTACTCATGATTCAGGATAGGGCGCATGGCTTTAAAGTGCAAAGTTTTAAATTGCTATAAAAAAACCTTATATTGTGTTGTCTCTTAACAAGTAACCTCACATAAAGAATCAAGTTCAAGATTTTATTCACTTCGATTCACGGGGGTAAAGTTAAAAGACTAAGGTAAGGGTTAAACTCGAAAGGTACTTTTACTGAAAGCATGATATGTTTATCCTCTTCTGTTTATTCCCCATTATCAAACCTTGAGTTTGTGGGGGAATGTTGAATATTGGGTGATTGGGAGGCAATCTATAATAGAAAGGAAAATCTCAGGTTGATGAAGTAAATGGTGTGCTAGCTTGGTCTCCTTATGTGTGGGGTCTTTAGTGCCATATTGAAAACTCTAAAGAGTATGAGGACTTTATAACCCCAAAGGTGTAGGAGACTATGTCTTATAGATAAAGATGGGGCTATGCTAGACCATATCACACACGCGCGCCGCCGGGCTGGGCTGGGCGGGTGCGCGCGTGTGGTGGCGCGGTCCAACCAACTTGTCTTAGCACCTTTTTACTTTATCTATTTGCGTTTTTGCCCTTTCTTGGAGAGTTTGGAGCGTTTGGGCTGGTTCTCCAACGGGCCCATTGTTTTTGCCTTGCGCATGCATGTGGCATTTAAGGGTCGTGATTAGGAATTCCTAATCATGGTTACGCTCTTTTTCTAAGAGAACGTGCCTGTTTGACTATCTGAGGAACCGATCGCTGCCTGCTCGCTCCCTCTCTCGATCTTCCACCTACGTCGCTCTCGCCGCCCGATCACACGCCTTCCGACGCCTTCGCTGTGCCTGTGTCCGACGGCCAGACGCGTCTCGCCGGTTTTCAGTGCACGCTCTCTTTCCCTTTTGTTTCGTTCTAAGAGGATTAGGTTTACAGATTGCTAGTTTTACGAGATATCATATGTGCGAAGTAATCTCATGTAGTAGTCGTATCCTAGAAGAAGACTGCAATACCCGACGCACTGTTCTTGTGGGGGCGATATCTTCTTTAAGGGGAGTCTCTTTGAGGCGCTTCTACTGTGTCATTTCCTTATTACTGTGTCTATCGATGCACTTCGTCCATCTCATGTATAATGTAATTTGGATGTTGTTATCTGGACTGTTCCCGTATGCTTGCTTTCTGTGATATGCGTTACATGTTTTAAATCCGATTGTTGCCATGTGGGACCCTATTACACACTGTAGTTCAACAGTATTGGCCTCCCCAGCTGCTGCTGGCCGCCGCAGAGGCCCCCGGGCCCTCCGTGCTCCTAGGGTTCTATTTAAGCAGGCCTAGGGTTCTTGGACACGTAAGGTGCCATGAAGCCGTGCATCCTCCTCATCCACTCCAGGCGCCCCTGCGTCAATGCCGAGTCTGTCTCGAACCACCGCAAGCTACTGCATGTTGAATAGGTTCCCCTTCCTGTGGGGGAAGGCGATGGCTGTCTCTGAGATCCTGCTCCCGCCTGGCCGCCATGAGGAAGGCCCAGATGCTCTCCCACCCTGTGCGACGGAGATGGGCTCCCTGACGAAGTCGGACTTGGCCTTGAAGGAGCTGTTGAACTTGGGCCGCCGGTCTAGCAGCACCTCCGATGCCTGCCTGGCTGCCCCGTGCACCCCACGAAGTAGAACACCGACTCCTGCCATGTCATCTCGGTGCAGTTGCTAGCCTACAGTCCAGCTCCAGGAAGCTCCGCTAGATGAGCGCACTACAAAGAAGCATATTTGTCAGCGGTTGGGAGCCGCTGCCAAATGTCCAAAAAATGCGGACATTATGGTTTGTCCGCGCCTCTCCAGGCACTGCCAAAGCCGCTGCCAAAAACCCGCAGACATAACTTATGTCAGTGCGTTAAATGTAGCCGCTGCCATATAATTATTATCTGGGCTAACGATGGCCGCGGCCATAAAGCCACTATTGGCAACGGTCAGAGCCACCGCGGCCAATAATTGTTATGGCCGCGGCTTACAGTCGCGGCCATATATTTTACTATTATCAGCAGTTTCAGGGCCGCGGCCATATGTTATTTTGTTAGCATGTAATAGCGCTGACATATGGTGTTTGGTAGCGGCTATTCATCGCTGACATATTATCAGAAAAGAAAAAAAATTATTTAAATATATACAACACTCTATATTTCATGTGAACTACCTGAATCATTCAAAAAATACAATATTATCATTGAGCCACCACCCAGGCTCGCTGGATCATTCAATCACACATAATTAGCCACCACCCAGGCTCGCTGGATCATTCAATCACACATAATTGAGTCACCACCCAGGCTCGCTGGATCATTCAATCACACACATATAATATAATGCGTACAAATTGTTATACAAATATCAGAGAACAATAGAAAATATGAATGTGTATAAAACAAGAGGAAATCAAGAGATAGGAACATCATGATCTAAAAAATCATCTGCCGCCTCATCTGTCTCGGTCTCGCTCTCGCTCTGAACTGGAGGAGGTACTGGAGGAGGCTGGGTACGTGCCTGTGACGCCTGTATCTGGGAGAGGAGTACGCTCAATCGTCACCTTTGAGGCTACACTTGCAATGAGAAATATGTTGCATTTCATTCATCTTATCTGCCTGTGCTTTCAATTTGTCTTCTTGTACTTTTAATTGTTCTTGCATTTGCTTTTCTCGCTCTGAAAGGCAGATGGTCCTGTAGATGTAGATCCATACCATGTCCTCAACGTCTCTCCAGCCTGCGCAGCGAACACGCCCAGGTCGATCTTTTCCCATGACTGAAATGAAGGGTCCTCGGGAGTCTGGCTCTCGACATCAATGTAGACGGAGCAATCATTTCACTCATAGCCTACAAAAAAGGTTAGAGAAAAAAAATATTAATTATACAACATTGTAATGAAAACATATCACATAACATAAATAGAAATAAAGTTCTTACATATCGTCTCCTGCTCTCCTCATCTACCAACTCTCAGTGCCGTCAGGTAAATTTTTACATCGACCCATCTTGAATACCTCAAGTCGATGCGGAGTACGTCCATGCATTAGAGACTGTTTAAATTAAAGACATATAAGTAAGTATGAATAAAAGGATAACAAATTCATAAAGCATAACTCACAAAATCACTCATCAACTGATATGAGAAGTCCTGCCCGTCTATATGACATAGATTGAGTGGCACGATTTTGCTTATTTCGATCAGCAATCTCTAAAAAGACAAGAATAGACAGGTATTGTTCCATTTATAGAAACAAAATAAAATAAACAATTATATTCTAAGCATTTTAAAATATTACCCTCTCATCCCCAGTAGTCCACAACTCGCACATTGTTTGCCAATCGGATGGGTCAACACTTGCTGGGACGGATGCAATCGCATCATCTAAAGGCTTCCCATTAAAATGCTGACATGAAAAATAAAATTTTGTCAATATATAAACAAGTTTAAAAAATAAAGTACATATGAAATGAAATAGTATATTACTTACTCTTTTTTTTTTGCTTGCTACGCCAGCTGCGATGCATGGCGCTCATGTGAGCAAGCATCTCCCTATGTTTGGTCTGTGCGATCCCACTAGTATGTCAACGGCAAAACAAAGTCACTAAATTATAACAAAAGCATATGCATAATATTATTCAATTTAAATAATAATTACTGCAGATCTCTGAATATCAACTCCTTAGTCGCAGCAGGCAGCTTCGCAAAGTCTTTTTGCCAAATCTTACAATACCTTTGATATAACGCCCATGCGACTAGTAAAGTGATCTGCAGTAGGGCCGACGCCATAGCCTCGGACAAGGGAGACATTCCATTGTTGTCCATCAGGGCATCTCCTCTCCGTAACTCCCCTAGTCGGCCCTCGACGGCCATGACCCCTCCCAAGGTCGTGCAGATGGACCTGTTGAAATATAAACATTAAACATCATTAGAGAATCTATTAAACAATGAATATAAAAGTTACATGAAATTAAAATATGAATCTGCTACAGAAGATGCAGATGCCGTCGAAGAGCCCTGAGGGCTGGAAGAGGGAGGTATCTGCTGTAGAATGAGAGGTAAGAAGCTGCTGAGAGGTGGGAGCGGGAGGGAGCCCCTGAAATGTGGGAGGGGGAGGCATCGCTGAGAGGTGGGAGGGAGAGGGACGATAGAGTCCGAAGCCTACGTGGGCGTGAGCCATCACGAGAAGAGCGCTCACCAGTAGAAGCCATCTGTTACAAAAAAATTGTTAGTAAACATGTAAACACAAAAAGTTAAAAAAATTATTTGAAGCATGCACAATATAAATACTAATGTAAATAAATCACCTAAATGTCAATATAATCGTCCACTCTTACGCTACTTTCTTGACATAGATCCACATCTGAATTTCTCCTCTAATGGGAACATCAATCAATTGTCCTGAAACGCTTCGTCACTTGGTACTATATCATTCTCAGGAGCATCATCTTGCAAGTCGTAGTAATCACGCGGACGTGCTTTGATAGGGATGATCCATCCTTCTGTTGTGTTATCATTGACATAGAACACCTTTCCACTGGACTTGCCAGGGCAATGGTTCATCTGTATTGAGTCTTTGACGAGTGTTCAGATGATAGTTCCATATTATATATTTTAAATCCTCTGTCGTTTCTATAAACATCCCACCAGTCACACTCAAATAAAACAACACGTCTTTGATTATCAAAATATATTTCCAATACATCATTTAGACGTCCATAATATCATACATCCGGATTCAAGTTCCGCATTCACTATAACTCCAGACAACTGAGGCCCTTTGTTGCATCAATAGATGATGCACGAAATCTGAATCCATTGACAATATAGCCCGAGTGTGAACGTGCAAACCTGAAGGTGTTCGTGCCAGACAGTATATATCAGGAGTACACCGAGGATCTTTTGCATTGTACAAATCTTTCACATAAATTTGGAACCACTTCAAGAAATTCCTTTCTGTGTGGCTTGAACTGTCTACACATCTCTTGTGTTCAAAAAAATATTCATCGAATCTTCAATCTGTTTAGAATGTATAGATGTGCCTTCTCAACTTCTTCTTCAGACAATATAACGACTATTACCTGCTCCTGCTAAGAAACGTCCTGAAGACTTGAATATCGAACAACCTCCTTCTTATTGTCTTCAGAGGGGACATCATAGTTCTTTCCCTTCGATTAAAGCGAGTGTCATACCCTCCATATATGTCATGCCCCGCCAATTTTAGTAGCGGAATTAAATCGGGGAGGCATGAACAACGAGTATGGTAATGTAAATGGCGCATATATCGCAAATATCAGAGCAACTAATGAACAATAATTACAATAAAACTCACATTTTATTGATAATTCATCTAATCTATTACAACCACTAATTCGGAGCCAAAACATAGGGCTCAATGACATTATTACATTGGAAAAGAAGTCTAAAGCAAATCTAACCAGACTCTAAGGTACTAAGGACATCTATCTTTTATGTCTTTAGGACGCTCATCACTCCAGTCCAATCGTTGTTAGGTGTAAGGTCATACCTTGACTTACCTGAAAACACAATAACAAATAACGAAGGGTGAGCGATAACGCTCAGTAGGACATAATATCTCGTGTAAACAAGCATGCTTTAAGTGATTAATGTCTTGAACGCAGGTTAATAGAGAGAACGATCAAGTATAGTCAAGATAGAAATAGTACAAGATAACAAGTGAACGATAATACATTTCTCAAGAGTATTGCAAAATTAGGATGACAACATAACGAGATAACGTGTAAACAGATAGTGTATAACAAGAATAGCGTGTATCAAAATGGACGTGTAATATGATAGCTTGTATCAAGGTGACGTGTAACAAATAGCTTGTATAGAGATAGCATGTATGGTTGCACCACGGTGCACTAGTCGAGTTATGGCAATAGTCACTTTGGGACAGTAGCCTTTAACGATAGTACATTTCATCTGAACTCCTCAGACAAATGTTAATCAGTCAGTGCTAGCACACTAATAGCACAGAACTGGCACACTATGTCTGAAACTCAGACTAATAGTAAAACAATTAGATGTCTAGCCAATTCGAGTAGTCAGAACGGTGCAATGCAGAACACCGTCATAGCCCCTGCAGGTATTTCGGGTGGCTCTCTGCCCCAGGACTAGATTGGAGCCCTCGGACACTCTCCGTGCCCTGCACACGTGCAT
>JACBKR010002958.1:0-31993 GCA_014218235.1 Colocasia esculenta | reverse complement strand
CACAACAATTGATTGGACTTAACAATAATTGATTGGGCATTAGTCACCAATCGATTGAGCATTAGTCACCAATCGATTGAGCATTAATCACCAATCGATTGAGCATTAGTCACCAATCGATGGGGACTTCTTTAGCAATCGATTGGGCTATCTTTTCTAATCGACTGAAGACCTCTTTCACATTTGATTGTCCTTAGACAGTAATCAATCAGAAGCTTATTCCTGCATTTCATTGAAGCGATAGCTATTATTACTATTTCTTACCCATAATATCTTTAAAATAAGGTAAAATTTTATAAAATATTACAAAACACATTCAAAACATAGTCTAAAATCCTTAGGTCTTACACCCTCTTCCCCTTAAAGGAACTTTGTCTTCGAAGTTGAAGTAAGGGTACTCATCGAATAGATGTGGATACTACTTCTTCATGACCTCCTCAAGCTCTTACATAGCTTCCTCTCGTGAAAAGTTCTTCTATAGCACCTTCACGGAAGCTATAGACTTCTTCCTGAGATGTTGTACCTTACGATCTAGGATACCCACAGGCTTCTCCACATATGTCAAATCTGGCTGCAACTCAGCTAGTTCATGGCTGATGGCATATGTTGGGTCCTGCACGTATTGCCAGAGCATAGACACGTAGAACATGGGGTGCACGCCTGCCAAAGGTGGGGGTAGAACTCGTATGCCACACTGCCCATCCGCCTGAGAATTTCAAATGGGCCAATGAACCTTGAACTCAACTTGTCATGCTTGCCAAACCTTACCACACCTCGGGTAGGTGACACCTTGAGAAACACATGCTCACCGACCTCAAACTCTAAGTCCTTCCTTATGTTGTCAGCATAGCTCTTCTGCCTATCCTGTGCTGCAATTAGTCTCTGCTTGATGAACTGGATTTTGTCTGACATCTCTTGAACCAACTCAGGTCCAACTAGATGCCTATCACCAGTCTCCTCCTAGCATAAGGGAGAACTACAAGGTCAACCGTGTACAACGCTTTGAATGGAGCCATACATGTACTAGAGTGAAAGGTGTTGTCATAGGCAAACTACACAAGAGGTAGGTGATGATCCCAGTCACCCTTCTAGTCAAGCACGCATGCTCTCAACATGTCCTTGAGCGTCTAGATCATCCTCTTGGACTAACCATCTGTCTGAGGATGGAAAGCTAAATTGAGCTTCAACTGAGAACTCAATGCCTCCTGAAGACCCTACCACAACCTTAAAGTAAACCGCGGGTCTCTATCTGAGATGATAGACTTTGACACACCATGCAACTTCACAATGATTTCTACATACAACCTTGCCAAACTCTCCACAGACTATTTCTTCCTTATGGGTAAGAAGTGACCAGTCTTAGAAAATCGGTCCACAATCACCCATACCAAGTCATTGCCCCTAGCTGATCTGGGCAAACCCATCACGAAGTCCATGGTGATTGCTTCCCACTTCCACACTGGTATCTCCATCGTCTGCATAAGGCCTAATAGTCTCTAATGCTCGGCCTTTACCTGCTAGCACACCAGACACCGAGAAATGAACTATGCCACATCCTTCTTCATTCCTAACCACCAGAAGAATCGTTTCAAGTCTTGGTACATTTTTTTGTTGCGTAGATGAATGGAGAATCTCGACCTGTGAGCTTCTACGAGCACTTGCTCCTTGACCTTAGCAATGTTTGGTACACAAACTCTCTGCTAAAATCTAATGACGTCGTCCTCATCACGAGCAATGCTTGCCTTACCCAGTAACTTCTGAAGCCTGGGATCTAAACCCTGCTGCTTCACAACAATGTCCAACACAGTGGACCTGATGGACAACTGTGCCACAAAAGCTTGGCATAACTGAGGCTCTAACTCAGTCATGGCGCATGCCGCATCCTCCAACATCCTCCAATCCTACTGAAGTATGGATCTCTTCTTGCTGAGAGCATCTGCTACAATGTCTGCCTTCCCTGGATGGTACTGAAGCTCGAAGTCGTAGTCCTTCAGGAACTTGATCCATCTCCTCTACTATAGGTTCAACTCTTTCTAGGAGATAAGTACTTCAAACTTTTATGCTCCGTGAACACCTCGAACTTGACACCATATAGTGCCTCCAGATCTTTAGTGCATGGACCACAACTGCTAATTCCAATCATAGTTTGGATAGTTGCGCTCATGCTCCTTTAACTGGCGAGAAGCATAGGTAGCCACCTTATCATGCTACATTAAAACACAACCAAGAATGGAATAAAGCAGGTATGATCAAGCTTCTCTGGGATTTGCTTCAGGATAAGAAAACCATCTGGAATAATTGGATCAAGGAAAAGTACTTTAAGAGAAAATCTGTTTGGTGTGTTGAACCCAAATCTTACTATTCGGCTGCAATCAAAGGTATTTTGAAAGCTAGAAAATGGCTGGTTGAGCATGTTTCTTATGTTATTTCTACAGGAAATAAAACTAGCATGTGGTAAGACCCTTGGATCAATGGAAAAAGCATATACCAATTGTATGGTGATAGGATAAGACAAGATTTAGGTGCTCCTAGAAATTTGTAGATTTCTAGTTTCATCCATGAAGGGGAATGGAGACTCCCAAATGCAACAACTCATGAAATGATCACTCTCTGGCCTCAAATTTCTGCAATTCCTATCAAGAATAGTGGAGAAAATGCAATCATATGGAAGCATAATAATGGAAAATTCAATGTCACCTCAGCTTGGAATGAAATCAGAATCAAGGGGAATACTTGGTACTACAATAGATGGACCTGGGATCGGCCTACAGTTCAGAAATTCTCTTTATGCACTTGGCAGGCTCTGCATAACAAGCTTCCAACTATTGATAACTTGCAAAGGAAAGGTAGAATTTTGGCCAATCAATGTGTTCTTTGCTTGAATGATAATGAGAGTGCTGATCATTTGTATTTTACCTGCACTTACACTAGCTGGATTTGGAAATGTATCTTGAGCAGATATGACTTATCTAGAAAGCCTCACACTTCTCTTCATAATGAAATCTATGCTCTTCAGCAAGAGTTCCCTAAGAGTGGTATTCTATCTTTGATGGTGAAAGTGGCAATCAGAACGGCTATCTGGTGGATATGGAGAGAGAGATGCATTAGAATTTTTGAAGGGAAAAGAAAAGATAAAGTTCACATATTGCTTGAGATTCTGCATGATACCAGAAGTAGCATGGAAATGAAGGTTAAGAATGCCAAATTATCTCCTCGTGAGAAAGGGGTTTTAACTAGGTTCAACTTTACAATGATTAGATTACATCATTAAAGCTTATTAGTCTACCTGGTTCTAGTAGGTTTTGATTTAATTTATGATTCTACTTTGCAATTCTCTGCTTGGACTCCTTCTACTAACCTTTCAAGTTCTTGGCATGGCTGCTGCTGCGCATCTATGGGTAGTCTTCTACCATTTTCCAGCATGGAGCTTAAAAGGATTTGGGTGAAAACTTTGTTATGTATCTCCTTATTCCATAGTCTACGGATTGTGTAGTCATGGAATAGCTTTATTGAAGTTTTCAGCTTTGTTTTACTAGATTGTAGTTTGGTGGAGTGAGAACATTCCTCCCCTTTGGGGTAGGGGTGCACTCTCCTGAACTCATCTAGTAGTCTTATACCTCTGGTCATGACTTGTATGACCAAAGCATTGTAATTATTCATTATTAATACCATTTCTTACTTACCGAAAAAAAAAAAAAACCAAGGCCTATCTGCAAAGCATTTGAGTAGATCACAAAACCATCTACACCACTTGGAAAGATCAACACGGGTGAAGATGCCAGCCTCATCTTTAACCTCTAGAAACTGCTCTCGCACTCCTCGGACCACACATACTTAACTCCTTTCCTGATTAGCTTGGTCAAAGGAGCTACTATGGAGGTAAAGCCTTCTATAAATCACCTATAGTAACCAGCTAGACCAAGAAAGCTCTTGATCTCGGAAGGTGTCCTCGGAGTCTCCCACTCAAGCATAGCCTGAACCTTCGCTGGATCAACATCAACTCCAGCGCCTGAAATGACATGCCCAAGGAAGTGAACCTCGCACATCCAGATGTCGCACTTTCTGAACTTAGCATACAGCTTGTGCTCATGGAGATCCCCTAGTACTGTCCTCAGGTGCTCACGATGTGTAGCTATATCAGGGGAGTAGATCAACACATCATCTATGAATACTACAACAAAACTATCCACGTATGGCTTGAACACCCGATTCATGAGATCCATGAATGTTGTCGGTGCATTGGTTAGACCAGAAGGAAACACAAGGAACTCGTAGTGTCCATAACGGGTCTTGAACACCATCTTGAAAATGTCCTCCTCCCCGATCCTCAACTGATGGTAACCAGAACACAGATTGATCTTGTTGAAAATTTCATGCATGATACTTCCTTAATAGAAGAATTTCTGAACTGGAAAATGAAATATCTAAACTTAATGAAGAAAAGGAAGACCTTCTGAATGAAATTGATATTTATTCTTCACCGTCACCTGGTTGAGCTTTCTGTAATCGATGCACAGCCTGAGGGATCCATCCTTCTTCTTCACGAACAATACAGGTGCGCCCCACGGTGACACACTAGGGCGAATAAACCCCTTATCACGGAATTCCTACAATTGCTTCCTCAGCTCCACTAACTCTGCAGGTGCCATCCAGTAGGGAGCCTTAGAGGTAGGAGGTGACTGGAAGCAAGTCGATAGTGAACTCTATCTCCCTTGCTAGTGGCAATCCAGACAAATCATCAGGGAACACGTCTGAAAACTCCCGCACAACCTTGATCTCCCTAAGGGTGGGAGTTGAGGGATAGAATAGGTGGATGAATCAGATCTAGAAGGGGGGTTGAATAGATCTAACACCAATTAATGCAGAAGCTTAAGCAATTCAAAATTACTTCGAATCAGAGATCAATTTAGACAAACAATTTACTGATCTGAAATGTGGGTGTGTGTAGATGATGTGTGAAGCAATTAAACACTTAGTGTGAAAGTGAAATCCTATGCAAGCATCTAGCGTAGACAAGCAGATCAAACCATTGCACAAAGGATTTTTAGGTGGTTCGGAAATCACACCAGTGATTCCTACATCCACCCCTCACACAGTAAGGCCACAGTACTCAAACCTGAGTACAACACACACTGAAGCACGACGACTCCAACACCCTTGAGCTCGACGGCTCAAAACACACAACCTGGAGCACACCTACTCTAAAACAGAGCATGATGGCTCCACCACACAGTGAATGCAACGACTCACAAACTAGAGCTCGACGGCTCACAAACTAGAGCTAGATCAAAGACAAAAGAAATTAGATCCTCTAGCAATGATCTGATTCACAGACTCAATCGAACACATAAATCTGCACAGAACTACATGCACAGATGTCACAGACGAAAGTGAGAAGAACAGTCCAAGAAATGAGTAAAATAAATGTAAATTGGATGTTCCTTGGTGAAGAGGTCTTGCAGAAGCTCGAATTGAAGAGACTTGAAAGAATTCGATGAAGATCCCCTTGAATTTGTGATGCTCTGCTCCAATGGCATCTGAATTTTCAGAAATTCTTCTTCTGCTGCTACTCTTCAGTTGGATCTGCTCCCTTTTTCAGCACATCACACTTCTCTCCAGAGATTGGCCTTAATTACCACATCCTTTCTCTTGAAAGGATGGTCTGCAGCTTCTGGAGATGGAGCAAGATCTGGAAAAACCCCTTTTGCCGCCAAAAATCTTCTTCTGGGAATTGTATGGGGTTGGTTTTCTTTGGAGTATGAGGATCATGGGTATTTATAGCCCCATATGTCCATGAGGTGTCTTGGGGTGCGTGGGCGCAAAAATTTAGGTCAAATCCCTTGATTCCTAAGCAGTCACGTGTCCAGAAAAAATTTCGTTTTTGATCCTCAGTCGAAGTGTGTCGACACACAGGCAGACTGTGTCGACACCACTGGCTACTACATAATAGGCTTCTGGGAGAGACAGTGAGTGTCGACACATAGGCAGACTGTGCCGACACCACTAGCAGACTGTGTCGACACCACTGTGACAAAGTTATGTAAACCTTAAAATATGAACCATGAACCAGTCACATAAGTCATTATCATCAACATATGAAATATTAACATGTCATTTAGTCATCATTTTAATATGTACAAAATGTATAAAATGTCATCATCAAAATCAAATTATGAGTGATGTCAAATAGTCATGATTAAAATCATTATTAAAAGGTTTCAAATACACACTCAACACAACATTCTCCTCCTTTTTGATGATGACAAAATAAATACAATTTTCTTCCATGTCTGTAATTTCTCTCTCTTAAGTCTTTGCAATTTCTCCCCCTTTCTGACAACATCAAAAAGATATTCATGAAAGAGATCAAGGAATGCTAGGAGATCAAGAAATGCAGTTGTAGAAATGAAGGTTCAGGAATGATCAAAATAAGTGAGGCAAAGTGATATTGACATATGAGAGAAGTTATTATGTGTTTGGTATTGTGCAATAAAGTTTAATCATAAAGACACACTCAACACAAGGTATAACATGATATAATGATATGAATGTACTTAAAATAATGATGCAAATGTGAAGTGAAGTGACCTATATGAGTGAGCAGAAGTATTTAACAAGGATGTTAGGAGCTTTAATTTTAACACAATGTAGAATAATAGGTCTAAACTCAGTATACATGAACTTTATTAAGGTCTTAAGCTTTTCCATCGTGTCAAGTTGATTTTCTTTCATTTTGAACTGGGAAAGAATACAAGAATAAATTAGTTAAATCTCACTTTTCAGTGCAAGAGATCACATTGATCAGGTGCAAGACCTCCTGATTACTCAGTGGTTTAACTTTCATTATCTTATACAGAGTTGAAAATTTTGATTTCCACTTTTTGACGCGAAACAAATCACTTTTTAGGTGAAATGTCCCAGTTACTCTGTGGTTCAAGAATTTGCATTGCTCTATTTGTATCTTTCCAAATTGTTGATCATTTTCTTTTGATGTTTTGTAGGAATATGTTTACTTTGACCAGAAAAGTCACAACTACGAATTTAGAAAAAGTATTCTTAACATGTGGTAAAAATGAAGCTTAAACATACACATGTTAAATAATAAAGCTACTTATGTGCCTACAAGTATTTTGCAAGTCATTTTAAAGACATTCAGTATTAAGATTGCTTAACCTTGAAATGATAATGAATCTTTGAAATTAAACTAACTACACAATGAGTTTATTTTTAATGTCTTAAGTCTCTCATAAGAAAACAACACAAGAACTTAAAAATTTTGATAATTTTTAAGCTCAAAATGGAAAAGTAAGGTCAAGGAATGTGACAATGACTCCCCCTGTATCTCCCCCTCATAAGGTCAACATGAAGATTATTGAAGAAATAGGAATGGAATCAAGTGAAAATAGAATGAACATGAATGCTTTATTGAAAGACAAGGACTCCCCCTCAACAATTGCATACAAGGCTCTTGATACTTGGCGGAGACATTAACTCACGCATAGTGAAAGTGTCCAGACAAGCCTGACTTGTCTTTCTTCAAATCACCATTTGATATACCAAGAATGCCAATACAATGTGAGAGTGAGGAAATTATTGGCAAGAATAGGAAAAACTTTTATTTGCTAAAAGAGATGGAAGATATCAAGAATGTGGAAATTTGGACAAACTAAGCTCTCTTCTTAAAGATGAGATTTTTTTTTTCTGGAAGAGGCTTAGTGAAAATATCTGCAATTTGTTTTTCAGTTTCAATGAAGTGAAGTTGAAAAGATTTCTTAGCGACCTCATCCCTTAGAAAATGGTGTCTTATTTCAATATGCTTTGTTCGTGAATGGTTAATTGGGTTTTTAGACAAATTAATAGCACTAGTGTTATCACACAAAATAGGAATACAACCCAATTTGTGATTATAGTCTAGGAGCTGATGTTTCACCCAAAGAACTTGAGTGCCACAACAACCAGCCGCAACATATTCAGCCTCTGCAGTGGATAGAGCTACTGAATGTTGCTTTTTAGAAGCCCATGAAATTAGGCATCCACCTAGATATAAACACAAATCACTAGTACTTTTTCTATCAAGCTTACAACTAGCATAATCAGCATCACAGTACGCAATTAAATCTAACTTGCAACCAACATGATACCAAATTCCAAGTTCACATGTTCCAACAAGATATTTAAAAATCTTTTTGACAGCTAACATGTGACTTTCTTTAGGATTGGCTTGAAACCTAGCACACATGCACACACTATATTGAATATCTGGTCTAGAGGTTGTGAGGTAAAGTAGAGAACCAATCATACTTCTGTAGGTCTTTGGATCTACGGACTTACCAAATGAATCTTCCTCTAGTCTTACATTTATTGCCATTGGTGTGCTTGAGTGCTTGAGGTGCTGAAAGTCAACCCTTTTCAAAAGTTCTTTCACACACTTTGTTTGACTTATGAAAATCCCTTCATTGGTTTGATGTACCTGCAATCTCAAAAAGAATTGTGAGTCTCCCATCAAACTCATTTCAAACTCAGTTTTCATAAGACCAACAAATTCAGTGCAAAGAGCTTTATTTGTAGACCCAAAAACTATGTCATCAACATAGATTTAGACAACAATGATTTGATTATTAACAACTTTAGTAAACAATATCTGGTCTACATTACCTCTTGTGTAACCTTTATTCAACAAAAATGAGTTCAAACGGTCATACCAAGCTCTTGGAGCTTGCTTAAGACCATAAAGAGCCTTATTGAGTTTGAAAACATGATCATGATATTTTTGATTTTCAAATCCGGGAGGTTGTTCTACAAAAATATTTTCTTTGATGTATCCATTCAAGAAAGCACTTTTCACATCCATTTGATAAACTTTAAATTTCAGGGATGATGCAAAAGCAAGAAATATTCTCACAGCTTCTAGTCTAGCTATGGGGGCATATGATTCTTCAAAATCAATTCCAAACTTCTGATTGTACCCCTTGGCAACTAGTCCAGCTTTATTCCTAACAACTTGCCCAATGTCACTCAATTTATTTCTGAACACCCATCTAGTGCCAATAAAAAATTGATCACTAGGTCTAGGTACTAATTCCCACACTTGATTTCTGTCAAATTGATGATGTTCATCATGCATTGCATTGATCCAATCCTCACTAGTTAGAGCTTCATCAACAGACTTAGGTTCAATTTAGGAAACTAGTGCGAGAGGGTCTTCATTTATTGCATTCAGAAAAGATGATCTAGTTCTAACTCTATCATACACATTACCAACTACATTCTCAATAGGATTGTCACGCCCCGATATTTAGCAGCGGAATAAATACCGGGAGGCGTGAACGATACAAATAGACGTATCACAGTTGAGTAACACAGAGTCACAATTGGACAAAAGAACACATTCAGACTATAATATGGTCACCAAAAATATACCTTATTCCATTTCATTCAACTAGTTAAAACCTTACATAGAAAGAACTCACTGAAAAGGGTTCATTATTCAAATAACAATGTTTCTCTAATACATCGACTACTCAAATGTCTGTTTCTAAACTGTCAACTCCTCATATAGCGGGTGCTCATCACTCTTGCCCGGCCCCATCGGTCTCCACTGGTTCCTCATCACTACCTGAAAAGGGCAGGATGATAGGGTGAGCGAACTAGTTCAGTAAGATTTACATCTCAACATTGTGCGGGCACTAATATACGTGATTAACATTTTAATTAGGCAAGATATGAACATGTATATGATGACAATGCATGCAATACAAACAGATTGAATAGCAGAGTAGAATGGGTATCATTTCAGATCACACGTTGAGTTACATATACAATGGATAGATATTTCAAGAGTAGAATGGTATCAACAGAGATTGGCCATATTCAAACAGATATCATGCGTTCACATGATCAGACGTATCGTATCAAATCTTATCATATCATATCAGATCAAACTTATCATATCAAACAAAGGCACATTTTCACAATCTTGCGTGTTCGTTGTGCTATGCCAAGCACCAAGAGTCCATACTCCCGTGGTTAATGAGTACGTTGGGGCACTCCTCCCCAGGACCAGATAGGGCCCCTATTGCACAGACATTGGTCAAATGGACCGAAGTCCCACGTTGTGCCGAACAAACATATTCATATTGTGGCCACAGAGTTTCAATGACAAGCTCATAGTAAAAGGAACATGATCATTCATAGAGTCAAGGTATGACAAATAGCTCATGAGAACAAAAGGCAGTATAATGACGTATCACGTTTCATAATCCATTAATGTCTTGACATGAGGATGTTTCTAAAGACAGATCGTATACAGGACATGTGCTTTCTATCTCCAGGTACTTCATGGTACAACCAGCTCGGCCTCTTTGTGGAAATCCATAGAGAGCGAAGACTTACGGAGGTCTTAAGGAAAAGATCGCTAGCCTTGCCGATTCAGAATGACCGATAGAGAGCTTTCAATTCCCCAAGGAGGGTGTGCCTTATTCGTGCAAATGTGTAAGTGACGAGTCACGGATATTTCCTAGCATGTATGCATATGGACAATAATTAATTGAACACCGGAAAGCATGTAACTATTGAAACTTATATGCAAATCATGATATTAACGTCACTAACAAGTCCATACTAACATGTATTCATCCCCATATTCACATCATATTCTTATCATTTCAATTGACAATAGGAAAGATCACAAGATAATCCAATGAACATAAGGACAATCACAATTACACATTAGAATCATATTCGTATCATTACCATTTTTCAATGGGTTGATTTCTTTTAGGTCCATGCATACTATATAACATCATGCACATGCTAGTAGACATCATGTAATGATCAAACCCAAGATATGTAATTTTTTTTTTGCAAGGGTAGTGTCGACACACCCCTTACTGGTGTCGACACAATGCTTCATACACAAGGCAAAATAATACAGAACTGGTCAAGTAGTGTCGACACTAGAGACAGCTCCCAGAAAACCTGTTGTGCCAGTATGGGACAGTGTGTCGACACTAGATCAAGTAGTGTTGACACTAGAGGCCTTCCCAGAACACCTTTTGGGCTAATTTGGGACAGTGTGTCGACACTAGATCAAGTACTGTCGACACTAGAGGCCTTCCCAGAAAACATATTGGTCAAGTGTAACCCGAAAATATGTCTAATGCAGCGATTTACTTACCCCCCTGATAACTCTCTAAAAAATGACATTTAGATAAAATGTTCAACATGAAATATGACGAGAACAACTAGTAGGAGAATTTTTATGTTGGGAGTTTGATCTAGTTCGGTCTCTAATCCTGAGAAATATATGAAGAACATAAAGCTAAGTGTAGCCCGAAATCGCAGTATCATGCAATGACTCTCTTACCATACCTATAACTCTCTAATGAAAGACTTTTGGACAAAACGTTCAACATAAAAGATGATCGTGACTACATTTAGAAGAACTTTCATGAAGGAAGTTTAGTCTAATTCTACATGAAATCGTGTGCATAATAAGAAGAACGGGAAAAGCCCTAACTGTGCGAGACTTAGGGACAACTACGAATACACAATGTATACTGCATGAAAATTAGTCAAACCAAGTGCAAATGAACCCAAACTCGAAGAACTACATGATGGTGTTGGTTTTCTTTAATCTTGGCCCGAGAACACCTACCTTTGAATACTAATAACTCTCTGTAGATTTTTGGGTTGATGCAGAGCGAGGTTGAGGAAGACCACATTTTCCCCAGCTGTTCTCCACTCCTCCAGCGCTCCAACCTTGCTGCTCACGACCCCAACTTGTTGCTAACCCTTCCCTAAACGTTTTGTGAGGAGTCCTTATAGTTTTAGAGTTCTAATTCATGTCCCAATGGGACTAGGAAAGAGGGTTGCGAATTCTGCTTCCTACTTTCCAAAAATTTGGGATTCTCTCACTCAAAGGAGGTAGCAAAGGTTTAGGAAACCTTCTCTTAGGGTTGGGTCCGGTTTTGGCTTACCTTACATGACTAATCACCCTTATTTTAACCCTAAATTGCCCTCCCTAATTATTGCATAATTACATACACGAATTTCTGAGTATTTTCTTGTCCCAATTTTTTATCCTTGGGCCAAATGTGCTCCATTGGCCCAATATGTTTATTTAATTTATGGTTGGGTCATTTTTCCGTGTTAACAATTTTCCGACTTAGTTTCCTAATTCGAGTAACTTGGTCACGTGTGACGTACACTCGACCAATCAGATTTTTCGTTGCACGAATTCCTTCGTGGAACACTTAGGGACAATATTTGGGGTTGACTTATAATTTTTACGAAATTTTTCGATGTGTTTTCTCTCGTACGATAATAGTACGTAAGTTTTATCATTCTGATAATTGCGAATTTATTTATCCCCCTTTATTTCTAAAATTTTTAAATCATTAAATTTTCGGGGTGTTACATCCTCCCCCACTTAAGAAATTTGGTCCCCAAATTTACACATAAAGGTGTAGTTCGTACCTGAGAATAGTTCTGGGTGGTTTTTCTTCATTCTTTCCTCTATTTCCTTGGTAGCATTAGTAACTCCGTCTCGACTCCATTGGACCTTCACCATAGGTATGGTACGATTCCTGAGTCGTTGAATCTTCCGATCCAACAGTTTGATCGGCTTCTCTTCATAAGCCAGGTCTTCCTGAATCTCCAAGTCCTCATGGTTGATTACATGGTCGGCATTGAATAAGTACTTCCTCAGCATGGATATGTGGAACACGTTATGCACGTTCGCCAACTGTGGAGGTAGTGCAAGTCTATACGCCACCTGACCAATCCTTTCCAAGATTTCAAATGGCCCTATGAATCTGGAACTCAACTTTCCTTTGATCCCAAATCTTTGTATTCCCCTTGAAGGTGAGACCTTCAAGAAAACATGTTTGCCAACCTGAAATTCTAGTTCTCTCCTTCTCTTGTCTGCATAACTCTTCTGCCTAGATTGTGCTATCTTTAGACGTTCCCGGATAATTTGAACCTTTCTAAGAGTCGCCTCAATTAAGTCGGGTCCAACCCATTGGTTCTCCCCAACCTCTTCCCAACAAAGGGGTGATCTGCAACTCCTGCCATATAAGGCTTCAAACGGAGCCATCTTGATACTTGCCTGATAGCTGTTGTTATATGCGGACTCCATCAGGTACAACTGATCATCCCATCGACCTCTAAAATCTAGCACCAGAGCACGAAGCATATCTTCCACAATTTGATTGGTCCTTTCGGTTTATTCATCAGTCTGAGGATGGAAGGCAGTACTAAAGTTTAGTTTAGTACCCATTGCTGCTTGTAAACCCTTCCAGAAGTGTGAAGTAAATCTAGGGTCCCGATCTGATATTATGTTAGATGGAACCCCATGCAATCTAACTACTTCCTTAACATATAGTGCATCCAATACATCCACTGACCAGGTACTCTTAATCGGCAAGAAGTGAGCTGACTTAGTCAATCGATCAACTATTACCCAAATTGCATCCATACCACCTCTAGTCTTGGGCAATCCCATGATAAAGTCCATACCGATGCTATCCCACTTCTATTCCGGGATTTCTAGTGGTAGCAGTCCACCTGCTATACGGAAATGCTCGGCCTTGACTTTCATGCATGTTAAACAGTATGACACATGATCGGCCACATCCCTTTTCATGTTTGGCCACCAGTACGACCGTTTTAAGTCTTGGTACATCTTTGTTGATCCAGGATGAATCGTGTACTTGGACTGGTGAGCTTTATTTAATAACCTCTTCTTGAGTTCTCCATGATTATGGACACATGTTCTACCTCGGAATAGAAATCTTCCCTCAGCTGATAGAGTAAAGTCAGGTCTTTGTTCTAGCTTCTCCCTAATCTTAACTAAGAACGGATCCTCTCCTTGTTTCTCCTTGATTTCGGTCAGTAGATCGGATTGTATCTGGAGATTGGACATCATTACTTGTTTTTCCTTCCTTTCCACGTCTAAGTTCAAGCTTGCAAATTGCTCCAGTAACTTCCATTCGCCCAGCATCATACTAGCTAGCATAGCTCCTGGTTGTCTACTTAAAGCGTCTGCCACTACATTGGCTTTCCCAGGGTGATATTAGATGGAAAAGACAAAGTCCTTCAGGTACTCTAACCACCTCCTTTGTCTCATGTTAAGCTCCTTCTGTGAGAACAAGTATTTCAAACTCTTGTGGTCAGAAAAGACTTTAAATTGCTCACCATAGATATAATGCCTCTAAATCTTCAAAGCGAATACTACAGCTGCTAACTCCAGGTCATGAACCGGGTAGTTCACTTCGTGGATCTTCAACTGTCTTGAGGCATATGCTATTACTTTCCCTTGTTGCATTAAGACGCATCCCAGACCTATTCCAGAAGCATCTGAATAAATTTCAAATCCTCCCTCTTCAGTGGGTAAGGCGAGGACAGGAGCAGTAGTAAGACACTTCTTTTAAGTTACTAAAGCTTTCTTCACATTCATTGGTCCACACAAACAGATTTTCCTTCCGGGTCAGCTTGGTTAATGGCACTGCAATCTTTGAGAAATCCTTTATAAACCTTCGATAATATTCTGCTAATCCTAGAAAGCTCCTGATCACTGTGACGCTTCTCGGTCTTTCCCATTTCAGTACAGCCTCAACCTTTGATGGATCAACAGCGATACCATCCTTGGTTACCACATGCCATAAAAAGGATACCTCCTCAAGCCAGAATTCACATTTACTTAGCTTGACATATAATTTATTCTCCCTTAAAATCTGTAATGAAATCCTCAAATGCTCCTCATGCTCTTCCTTTGTCTTGGAATAGATCAATATATCATCGATGAATGCCACCACAAATTTATCAAGATATGGGCGATTAATGCTATTCATCAACTGCATGAAAACTGCAGGGGCATTTGTTAGTCCGAAAGGCATAACAATAAATTCATAATGCCCATACCTGCTTCAGAAGGCTGTATTGTGAATGTCTTCTCCTTGGATCCTCAATTGATGATTATCGGATCTGAGATCTATTTTAGAGAAGTATTTAGCTCCAGATAATTGATCAAACAACTCATCAATTCTTGGCAGAGGGTATTTGTTCTTGATAGTTAACTGGTTTAGTTGCCTGTAGTCTATACACAGCCTCATCGACCCATCTTTCTTCTTGACAAAGAGGACAGGTGCACCCCATGGTGATGTACTTGGTCGGATGAATCCCTTCTCTAACAGTTCCATCAATTGCTCTTTTAATTCCTTCAGTTCTGCGGGGGACATTCTATATGGTGCCCTAGATACTGGTGCTGCTCCAGGGACCAATTCGATGGTAAAATCGACCACTCGCTCAAGGGGAATTCCTGGCAAGTCTTCGAGAAAAACATCAGCGTATTCGCTGACAACATGGATGACCTCAACTTTGACTTCCTTCTTTGTGATGACAACACACCAAGAAAGGCCATACAACCTTTCCTCATCATCCTTTTGGCTTGTAGTGCAGAGATAAGTGACAATCTCCTGCGGTTTCTATCCCCTGTGAACACTAGTTTTGGGTAATGGCTAAAGGTTACCTGACTTCTCCTGCAGTTGATACTAGCCCCATGTTCAGACAACCAGTCTGCTCCCAGTATTACATCATACCCCTCCATATCTATACATATTAAATTTGCTGATAGGTTTTGGGTTTCAATCAACACTTCACTAGATGGCATATGGTTTGTAAGATCGGTGCCAGAACCAATCGGGGTCGACACAACTATTCCGGATTTCATTGGGACGGGTTTCACAGGTAGGGTATCAACAAATGTTTGAGATATAAAGGAATGCATAGCTCCCGTATCAAAGAGAACATATGCGGGTCGGGAAAGAATAGTAAGTGTACCTTCCACGATACCTCCTTCTTCAGCAGCTTCAGGTTCTTGAATATCTTGCAAGCGGCCTTGCCTCTTCTGTCCATTCGGATGCCTATCATGAGGGGCTTGTTCTTTCAGCATTGGGCAGTCCGAGATCCTGTGGTCATGACTACCACAGCGCATGCATCTCCCTTGCGCCCTCCAGCATTGCTCAGACCGGTGACTAGCTTTGTCACAGTGTTTGCACCTTTCTCCCGTTGTCACCACTATCTTCTTACCTAACTCCTTTGGCTTTTTATCAGCTGGTTCATTTACTCCGCCACTGGGCCTTTTCTTCCCAATGGTCGGCTGATACCTTCCTGTAGAAGACACTTGCTCCCTTTTCACGGATTTTCCCTTAATTCTTTCGGCGGTCTCCATGGCATCTTCCAGTAACTGAGCCTTCTTTACCATGTCAGCATAGGTTTGAATGTCCATTGGCGCCAGTTGAGTGATGAACTGGGTCCTCAAGCCATTCAGAAAGCGTTTTGCCTTCATCCTTTCTGTCCCAATCAAGTGAACAACATATCGGGATAGACGAGAGAATTGGGCCACATACTCGGCCACATTGAGCCCTCTCTGCTTCAAAGCCGCAAATTCGGCTGCTTTCCGTTCCTGGACCCTCTCAGAAAAGTACTTGGTGTTGAATTGCTCAATGAACTGAGCCCATGTTAGTTGCTTTTTTTTTGATAGGTGAGCCCATGTTAGTTGCTGGCCATTCAGTGTTGCTTCTACCGACTCCCACCATGCCCTGGCATCCTTTTCTAATTGGAAAGTCGCCAGTAGTACTTTATTTTGGTCCATGCATTGCATGACCCTGAATATCCTTTCAATTTCCTTAACCCAGTGTTCAGAAACATCTGGGTCAGTACTCCCTTCAAACCTAGGCGGATCCATATTTCGAAAATTCCGATGGAGATCACCGGCTCCGCGGTTACCTCCACCCTGGGTGGCTTGCAGGATAGCCTGAGTCAAGTTCTATATTGTTTGTTGCATGCTCCTAGCCTGGGCACGTTCAGCGGCCATTGAGCTAATAAATACCTTCAAGATAATAATATGAGTCAGTCATCTAAATATATCACATGTGACTTCCATTCCCATGGTTCTACCCAAGCTCACATTAGGTACGACATATTTTGACTCGTGTGATCTAGTTTCATCATATGTTCCTATTCCCTTGGACCCTAAAGTTTAGGGCTCTGATACCAACTATCATGCCCCGATATTTAGCAGCGGAATAAATACTGGGAGGCGTGAACGATACAAATAGACGTATCACAGTTGAGTAACACAGAGTCACAATTGGACAAAAGACACATTTGAGACTATAATATGGTCACCAAAAATATACCTTATTCCATTTCATTCAACTAGTTAAAACCTTACATAGAAAGAACTCACTAAAAAGGGTCATTATTCAAATAACAATGTTTCTCTAATACATCGACTACTCAAATGTCTATTTCTAACTGTCAACTCCTCATATAGCGGGTGCTCATCACTCTTGCCCGGCCCCATCGGTCTCCACTGGTTCCTCATCACTACCTGAAAAGGGCAGGATGATAGGGTGAGCGAACTAGCTCAGTAGGATTTATGTCTCAATATTGTGCAGGCACTAATATACATGATTAACATTTTATGCAAGATATGAACATGTATATGATGACAATGCATGCAATACTAACAGATTGAATAGCAGAGTAGAACGGGTATCATTTCAGATCATACGTCGAGTTGCATATACAATGGACAGATATTTCAAGAGTAGAATCGTATCAAAAGAGATTGACCATATTCAAATAGATATCATGCGTTCACATGATCAAACGTATCATATCAATTCTTATCATATCATATCAAATCAAACTTATCATATTAAACAAAGGCACATTTTCACAATCTTGCGTGTTCGTTGTGCTATGCCAAGCACCAAGAGTCCATACTCCCGCGGTTAATAAGTACGTTGGGGTGCTCCTCCCCAGGACAAGACAGGGCCCCTATTGCACAGACATTGGTCAAATGGACCGAAGTCCCACGTTGTGCCGAACAAACATATTCATATTATGGCCACAGAGTTTCAATGACAAGCTCATAGTAAAAGGAACATGATCATTCATAGAGTCAAGGTATGACAAATAGCTCAAGAGAACAAAAGGCAGTATAACGACGTATCATGTTTCATAATCCATAATGTCTTGACATGAGGATGTTTCTAAAGACAGATCATATGCAGGACATGTGCTTTCTATCTCTAGGTACTTCATGTTACAACCAGCTCGGCCTCTTTGTGGAAATCCATAGAGAGCGGAGACTTACGGAGGTCTTAAGGAAAAGATCGCTAGCCTTGCCGATTCAGAATGACCGACATAGAGCTTTCAATTCCCCAAGGAGGGTGTGCCTTATTCATGCAAATGTGTAAGTGACGAGTCACAAATATTTCCTAGCATGTATGCATATGGACAATAATTAATTGAACACCGAAAAGCATGTAACTATTAAAACTTATATGCAAATCATGATATTAACGTCACTAACAAGTCCATACTAACATGTATTCATCCCCATATTCACATCATATTCTTATCATTTCAATTGACAATAGGAAAGATCACAAGATAATCCAATGAACATAAGGACAATCACAATTACACATTAGAATCATATTCGTATCATTACCATTTTCAATGGGTTGATTTCTTTTAGGTCCATGCATACTATATAACATCATGCACATGCTAGTAGACATCATGTAATGATCAGACCCAAGATATGCAATTTGTTTTTTGCAAGGGTACCCCTTACTGGTGTCGACACAATGCTTCAAACACAAGGCAAAATAATGCAGAACTAGTCAAGTAGTGTCGACACTAGAGACAGCTCCCAGAAAACCTGTTGTGCCTGTATGGGACAGTGTGTCGACACTAGATCAAGTAGTGTCGACACTAGAGGCCTTCCCAGAACACCTTTTGGGCTAATTTGGGATAGTTTGTCAACACTAGATCAAGTAGTGTCGACACTAGAGGCCTTCCCAGAAAACATATAGGTCAAGTGTAACTTGAAAACATGTCTCATGCAGTGATTACTCTCTCATGCAGTGATTTACTAACCCCCCTTATAACTCTCTAACAGATGACATTTAGACAAAATGTTCAACATGAAATATGACGAGGACAACTATTAGGAGAACTTTGATGTTGGTCTTTGATCCAATTCGGTCTCGAATCCTGAGAAATATATGAAGAACATAAAGCTAAGTGCAGCCCGAAATCGCAGTATCATGAAGTGACTCTCTTACCATGCCTATAACTCTCTAACAAAAGACTTTTGGATAAAACGTCCAACATAAAAGATGATCGTGACTACAATTAGAAGAACTTTCATGAAGGAAGTTTAGTCTAATTCAGCATCAAATTGCGTGCATAATAAGAAGATTGAGGAAAGCCCTAACTGTGCGAGACTTAGGGACAACTATGAATACACAATGTATACTCCATAAAAATTAGTCAAACCAAGTGCAAATGAACCTAGACTCGAAGAACTACATGATGGTGTTGGTTTTCTTTAATCTTGGCCCGAAAACACCTACCTTTGAATGCTAATAACTCTCTGTAGATTTCTGGGTTGATGCAGAGCGAGGTTGAGGAAGACCACGTTTTCCCCAGCCGTTCTCCACTCCTCCAGCGCTCCAACCTTGCTGCTCATGACCCCAACTTGTTGCTACCCTTCCCTAAACGTTGTTTTAGGAGTCCTTATAGTTTTAGAGTTCTAATTCATATCCCAATGGGACTAGGAAAGGGGGCTGCGAATTCTGCTTCCTACTTTCCAAAAATCTGGGATTCTCTCACCCAAAGGAGGTAGCAAAGGTTTAGGAAACCTTCTCTTAGGGTTGGGTCCGGTTTTGGCTTACCTTACATGACTAATCACCCTTATTTTAACCCTAAATTGCCCTCCCTAATTATTGCATAATTACATACACGAATTCTGAGTATTTTCTTGTCCCAATTTTTTATCCTGGGCCAAATGTGCTCCATTGGCCCAATCTTGTTAATGGGTATTAATACATGATATTGGAAGTCTCTCCAATATGTTTATTTAATTTATGGTTGGGTCATTTTTCCGTGTTAACAATTTTCCGATTTAGTTTTCTAATTCGGGTAACTTGGTCACGTGTGACGTACACTCGACCAATCAGATTTTTCGTTGCACGAATTCCTTCGTGGAACACTTAGGGACAATATTTGGGGTTGACTTATAATTTTTACGAAATTTTCCGATGTGTTTTCTCTCGTACGATAATAGTACATAAGTTTTATCATTCGATAATTGCGGAATTTATTTATCCCCCTTTATTTCTAAAATTTTTAAATCATTAAATTTCTGGGGTGTTACATGGATGATCTCTTAAAAATCTGCTTTCAAGAATTACCACTTAAGGTTCATTCAGTCCTGGAACAATGTTACTGATCCACTTGTGGTAGGAAACTGATTGTCCAGATTTTCAAATGGATCTTCATCCTCTTCAACAGTTGGTGAAGATTCGACAATGATGTCATCTTCTTCATTACTTTGAGGAACCCTGCAAGATTTAGAGTCATCAGTTTGATACGAATTTTCATCAAAAACTACATGTGGAGATTCTTCCACATTTTTATTCTTGAGAATGTAAACTCTATAAGCTCTTGAAATCTCAGAATAACCAAGGAAAATGGCTTCAAGACTTTTGACATCAAATTTATCAAGATTTTCTTATTTTTGTTATGTACAAAACACTTGCAACCAAAGATTTTAAAATAAGACAGAGTTGGCTTTTTGTTTTCCAAAAGTTTATAGGTTTTTTTATTTATTTTTAGTCTGACCAATGCTCTGTTCAAAATGTGATTTGTTGTGTTCACAGCTTCAGCCTAGAAGGATTTCGGCAATTTACTTTCCAAGAGCATAGATCTAGCCATTTCCACCAGAGTTTTATTCTTCCTTTCCACAACTCCATTTTGTTCTGGAGTTCTTGGAGAAGATAATCTGTGGAAAATGTTCAGTTCAGCATATAAATCAGAAAAAGCTTTGTTTTTAAATTCTCCCCCATGATCAGTCAAAATAGATTTGATTTGATGTAAAAAACCCATTAAGGCAGTGGTACAGAATTTTTTGAATTCCTGACAAGCATCACTTTTGTGGGATAGAAAGATTACCCAAGTGTATCTAGTGAAATCATCAATGATTACAAATCCATATCATTTGTCACTAAGACTGAGAATTCTTGTTGGCCCAAAAAGGTCTATATGAAGTAATTCCAGTGGCTTAGAAGTGAGAACATCATTGAAAATTTTAAAAGATTTTCTGGTTTGTTTTCCTTGAGCACATATCCCACAAAGTTGATTCTCTACATTGGGAAGAGATTCAGGAGGTCCTCTAACCAGATTTAGCCTTAAGAGTTTATTTATTGTGTTGAAGCTTGCAAGACCAAGTCTTTTGTGCCATGTCCATGCAATTTCATTTTTATTTGCCACCAAACAAATGTTTTCAGCAAAGTTTTTATCAAGATTGATCATGTAGATATTGTTTTCTCTTTTACCAAAAAATTTTATTTTTTCAGTTGAACAATCAATTATTTTGCAGAAATCAGATTCAAAAACAACCTTGTGACCTTTGTCACACAACTTAAAAGATTGTAGTTTAACCATCAACTAATATAACATTTTCAATTGAGTTTGAGGACGATTTACCAACCTTTCCAGATCCAATGATTTCCCTTTATTTTTACCTCCAAATGTGACGAATCCTCCTTCCTTTTCAATCAGAAATGAAAATTTTGTTCTGTCTCTTCATGTGTCGTGAACGCCCACTGTCAAGAAACCAACATTGGAGCAGGGTGCACGACCTTCCTGCATAAATCATATCAGAGAAGAAAATATTTTGGTACCCAAACATTGTTGGGACCATTAGTTTGTTTGAGCAAAAATAATAAGTCTTTTCTGATCCATATTTGAGTTATTTTTTGTTTTTGTTTAGTTTAGAAATGATTTCCCTTTTTGGCATTTAAACACTCTGATTTGGAATGAAAACACCAGTGTTCTTCCTTTCATAAGCATATAATTATGCATTTTGGCATGATTGTTCATGTATGGAAATCCAAACCAAGAATTCTATTGATATCTTGGAAATTTTGGATAAAAGATTGTGAATGGTACCATGAGGATTATGATACCATTGATTCTAAGAATTGATCCAATTAGATTGATGTGATGTCTTGGATCTCCAATAACCATCATGAAGGTTTATTTTAGTGTTTTATATTTTTTAGATTTTCATTTGAATTTTTATTCAACTGGTTATTGTTTTTCAGAATTGGACAGGTCGACTATGTTGGGCTAGTGTCGACTCAGCGGCCACAGTTTTCAACTTGTGGTTGACAGGTGTCGACCTATCAGAAATATGTGTCGACCTGTTTTGTTTCTTTTGATTAGAAATATTCTTTTCACTTTGGTTTTTTATTATTTCAGATGTTTTCTTTGACACTTGTTTATTATTGTTTTATGGACTAGTGCTTTTGACAAATTTTATCAAAGGAATTTTTGAAAGTTTTTCTTTCTTTTCACCAGATTTATTGTTCAATGATTTTTCTGTGGTGAATCCTAGTCCATGTTTTTCCGCATTCATTCTAAGTCCTAACAATGCATCAAGATTTTCTTTTCCATTTGTGAAATTTTTATCACTTGTTCCTTTTCACCCAACAACTTCTTAAGTTTCTGAATTTCATCAATAGCTTGTTGCTTTTCTTTTTGTTGCAATTTCATTCTTTCAGAAATCTTTTCAAAATCATTATTGGCCTTTTGAGATGCAATTTTAAATTCATCAATTTCATTCAGAAGGTCTTCCTTTTCTTCATTAAGTTTAGATATTTCATTTTCCAGTTCAGAAATTCTTCTATTTAAGGAAGTATCATGCATGAAATTTTTAATTTTCTTTTTCAGATGTTCATTTTCTTTTCTTATTTCAGAATATTTTCAACCAACTCAGCATATGCATCTTGCCAATCTTCAATAGCATATTGTTCAAAAGAAGAATTTACCTTTCCATCACTGATGTTGGCCATAAAGCATAACTCCTCATTTACAGAACTTGAGGAGTTCTCTTCTTCATCTTCACTTTGGTCTTCATCCGACCAAGTTGCTATCATGGCTTTTGGCTTCTTCATTTTTTTGTTCTTCTTGTATTTGTCCTTTTTAATCTCAGGACCTCACCCTTCATGTGTCCTTCCTTGTTGCACTTATAGAAAATAATACCTTCATTAGTTTTTTGATTTCTACTAGCATTAAAATTTGAAGAAGAAGCATTCCTTTTACCAGAAGAATATTTTTTCTTTCTATTGAATTTTCCTCTTCTTGACTTTAACAATTTTCTGAATTGCCTAGTCATGAGGGCAAGTTCATCCTCATCAGACTCAGACTCTTCAGAACTTGATTTTACTTGACTTTTCCCTTTGTTGCTTGATGAAGCCTTAAGTGCTACTGGTTTAGCTTTAGGCATATGTTCTTCACTTCTTTTCAGATTTATTTCATAAGTCATTAAAGATCCTATGAGTTCATCCAAAGAAATTTTGGACAAATCCTTAGAATCTTCAATCACTGTAGCCTTTGTGTGCCAGATAGATGATAGAGAGTACGGGATTTTTCTTACTAGATCAGCATCAATGTATTCCTTACCTATGCCTTCAGTCCATTGACAATTATCATAAAGCTAGCAAACATTTCAGAAATTGATTCGTACGATTTCATCATAAACAATTCATATTCAGAGACAAGTATGTTTGCTTTGTTTCCATAACTTGAGATGTTCCTTCATACATTAATTCAAGTTTATCCCACATTTCTTTAGCAGATTTACACATGGATATTCTTGAATATTCTTTAGGGTGGACAACACACTGAAGTATATTCATGGCACTGTAATTAAGAGTAGCTTTCCTAATCTGCTCTCTATTCCAATTCTCCTCATCTCCATGATTTTCATATGGACCCACTTCAACTATCCTCCAGATTTCATAGTTTTGAACCCTAAGAAAAACTTGCATGCGATTTTTCCAATAAGAGTAATCAGACCCATTAAAAAATGGTGGTCTATTAATGGAATGGCCCTTAGCTACAAATCCTCGAGAATCCATCAATAAAAATGAGATAGTGAAAGAGCAAGCAAACAATTCAAGCAATTAACACAGAGATCAAACAGAAGCAGTTAAATCAGATCAGAAATATATATTAACCCGCTCTGATACTAATTGAAGGATCCAATAGGTGAATGGATCATATCTAGAAGGGGGGTTGAATAGATCTAACACCAATTAATGCGGAAGCTTAAGCAATTCAAAATTACATCGAATCAGAGATCAATTCAGACAAACAATTTACTGATCTGAAGTGTGTGTGTGTGTAGATGATGTGTGAAGCAATTAAACACTTAGTGTGAAAGCGAAATCCTATGCAAGCATCTAGCATAGACAAGCAGATCAAACCATTGCACAAAGGAATTTTAGGTGGTTCAAAAATCACACCAGTGATTCCTACATCCACCTCTCACACATTGAGGCCACACTACTCAAACCTGAGAACAACACACACTGGAGCACGACGACTCGAACACCCTTGAGCTCGACGGCTCAAAACACACAACCTGGAGCACACCTACTCCAAAACAGAGCATGACGGCTCAACCACACAATGAGTGCAACGACTCACAAACTAGAGCTCGACGGCTCACAAACTAGAGCTAGATCAAAGACAAAAGAAATTAGATCCTCTAGCAATGATCTGATTCATAGACTCATTCGAACACAGAAATCTGCACAGAACAACATGCATAGATCTCACAGACAAAAGTGAGAAGAACACTCCTAGAAATGAGTAAAATAAATGTAAATTGGATGTTCCTTGGTGAAATGGTCTTGCAGAAGCTCGAATTGAAGAGACTTGAAAGAATTCGATGAATATCCCCTTGAATTTGCAATGCTCTGCTCCAATGGCATCTGAATTGCTAGAAATTCTTCTTTTGCTACTGCTCTTCAATTGGATCTGCTCCCTTTCTCTGCACATCACACTTCTCTCCAGAGAATGGCCTTGATTACCACGTCCTTCCTTTTGAAAGGATGGTCTGCAGCTTTTGGAGATGGAGCAAGATCTGGAAAAACCCCTTTTGCTGCCAAAAAGCTTCTTCTGGGAATTGTATGGGGTTGGTTTTCTTTGGAGTACGAGGATCATTGGTATTTATAGCCCCATATGTCTATGAGGTGCCTTGGGGTGTGTGGGCACAAAAATCTAGGTCAAATCCCTTGATTCCTAAGCAGCCACATGTCCAGAAAAATTCCCATTTTTGATCTTCAATCAAAGTGTGTCGACACACGGGTAGACTGTGTCGACACCACTGGCTACTGCTTCAGAACAGGCTTCTAGGAGGGACAGTGAGTGTCGACACACAGGCAGACTGTGTCGACACCACTAGCAGACTATGTCGACACCACTCTGAAAAAGTTATGTAAGCCTGAAAATATGAAGTGTGAACCATTAACATAAGTCATTATCATCAACATATGAAATATTAACATGTCATTTAGTCATCATTTTAATATGTACAAAATGTTATCATCAAAATCAAGTTATGAGCGATGCCAAATAGTCATGATTAAAATCATCATTAAATGTTTCAAATACACACTCAACACAACAGGTGATTGATCGGCCTTAGGAACTAAGACCACATTGGCAAGAAAAGCGTCATAACCCTTGTTCACCATCCTCATGGCTTTCATAGTGGATCACAATCTTTCCCGCCAAGTTCCTAGGCAAAGGATGTGAGAATTCAATCTCTCCAGGGATACTGAAAGTAATTCTCTTCCTCTTGTAATCTATCAAAGCATAGTGCTCCTCAAGCCAATCCAGACCAATTATAGCATCATAGTCCTTCATCTTGAGCAAGTAGAAGCACCTAAACAAACCTGATCCTCAATGCACACAGGCAAAGATGGGATACACTTCCTGGTCACCATGGTACCCGCAGAGGAATGTACCGACAGGGAAACCTCCAGGTCTTCTGCCTCAATGCTCGACTCGTCAAACAACTGCTTGGCAAACCACTCGAAAATAAATGAGTGTGTAGCACTTGTGTCAAACAATACTCGATCCTGCACACCCATAATTAAAACAGTACCTTCTATGGCGTTCTCCTCCTGCTCAGTGTCCTCACGTACAAGTGTGTACACTCAGGCTTGGGCCTAAGGCCTTCCTGGCTTCCCGGTCACTGGTGCTACTATCAGTGTTGGAGCTCCTCTAGCCTCGGATAGTCTTTGATCTGGTGCTCGGAGCTATTGGCCCACTTGATATGGCAGCAAGACTAACCTAGAGGGGGGGTGAATAGGTAATCTGAAAAACTAAAACATAAATCACCACTTGAAAATATTTGGTTATTATAAATAAGCATGTGCAATGGAAATTAAATGCGCGAAAGCAAGCACACAACGAACACAGAGAATTATCATAGTTTGGCCCTTCCAGAAGGAAGTCCTACGTCTAGTCCCCAAGAAAACTCTTGGGATTTCACTAACCCGTATACAGTCCCCCTTAAGGACATACAACACCCAGCCCCTGCTGGTCTTCTTCTCTTTTCGGGAAAGAAAGCAGCTCGCTTCTTTTATAGGCTTAGGAGCAAACCTGCTGGACCAAACCCTAGCATGGTTACACCACCAGACACAAGCTGGTCTTTTCTCTTTCCGAGTAAGAAGGCAACCAACTTCTCTTACAGGTCAAGAAGCCAACCTTCTGGTACAAACCCCAGTGCAGTTCTTCCCTTAACATAAGGGGAGCGCTTGCACTGCAGGCCTTCTATTCCAACCAAAGAGGAACACTTCTGAACATAGAAGCTAGGACCTGAAGCCTCTAGATCAAGCTCGAGATAGAGTTATAAGACAAGACTCTCCTTAGGCTAAACCCCCAGCTCTCTCTCTCTCTCTCTCTCAAATACAGAAAGACACTGAGAGAGAATGAGGAAGAAGGTAGTCAGCTTGAATGCTTCAACTTGAATGGGCTCGAGCTCTTCTCTCTTTACTTGAATGTGTGTGGAGTTGGATGCTCACTGAATCTACACTCCTTGAATGATTTTCAAGTTTTCTCCATCCCTTGTTCTTCAACCTTGCATCATCCTTTTATGGAGCAGAAAGATAGATTTGTTGAAGTATAACTGTTGGAGTTTTTGGATCCGTTGAGACTCTTCTCATCATCTACTCTTCTTCTTCTTCTGTCTAACAGACACTTGGTGTAGAGGGAAGTCTAGATATCTGTAGGCACAGAAGACAGAGTTAGATTAAAAAAGTCTTCTGACAGAAGGCCCATGCCTTGCCTTACTTCCATGTTTACTACTAACAACATCGCACTTACCCTGAAGGATAGACAACAGAAAGATCTTCAGTCAGACAGAGAAATAATAAGTTTAAACATATGAACTACATTTGAACTTTCAATTGGCGCCACAATCATTTTGAAACATTTGAAACATAGAGGCAATCGATGTTTATTTATAGACAATCGATGTTCAAGTGAAGAGCAATTGATGTTCGAAGGCAATCATTGTCTGAAGCAATCGATATTTGAATATATTAATAATCGATGTTTAAGAAACAATCGATGTTTGAATATAATAGTAATCAATATTTAAGAAGCAATCAATGTGAACTTTGACTGGCGACATAGTTCATCAATCAATATATGACTTTGATTGACCAGAAGTTGGAGTCAGATGATACATATAATAGTCGATGTGAACTTAGAAAAATATAGAACATATAGTAGAGCATGTGCGCATTCAATTTTAATGTTTATAGGATATATTCTTCAGTGATACTATTATAGTGCATTTGAAGATTATTTATGTAGATGGTCTTGCACTCATTTAAGCAATTGTATTAATGATGTTCATGAGGTTTAGTTAACATTGAAACACGAGTTTTAGTTATCACCAAAACAAGAGATAGAAATAAGAGTGGTTCAACAATCTCCCCATTTTTGGTGATGACAAAACTCATGTGAATTTTCTGACAATGATACTCAGAACATGAAATAAAAAGAAATTTCATAGTTTAAAATACTCTCTCCTTTTTGTCAATACCAAAAAGGAAGGATCTACTATTTACATTTTCCCCCTTTTTAACGACTTCTTACCAATATGCTGTGAGTTTTAAGAAGAGGGGTTCAACAATATATGTTTATTGTTGTTAGTGTTTAATACTCTCCCTTAGTGTTTGCTCCCCTTGAATGTGATACTCCCCATTAATGTGAGGCATGTGAGTCTTCACGAAGATCCCTGCATTGGTCTATAAAAGAGACAAAAATACTTGCAAGGATATTAGTAGCATTATAGTTTAAAAAAATGAATGTAATTTTAAACAAAAATTAAGGATGACTACTTTCTCTTCAGATTAAAATGAAGTGAAGAGTTGGTAGTCACTAATCGGATGCTTTTGAGCATCCCTAATCATACCCATTTGAATGCCTTTTTGTTGTTTTGTTCATCAAGAGTAGATTGACATTCTCTTCATCTTCTTCTGTGCTTGAGCTATCTGAGTGGTTCTTTACTGAAGGTGTCTTCTAAGGTGTTACTTGGAACTTATGTGCCTTACCCTCAGTTTTTTCATCATTAGAAACTTCTTTAACATTACCTCTTTAGGGATATCCTCTTTGAGAAAATTCTGAGGTTCCTCTTTTTTTGGTAATTAATACCAGGATTGTATTGATTAAAAGGGAACCAATACAAAGAAGAATTCATGCTATCACAAATTGATAGCTATGAAAGAAACAGGAGCAAAACTCTCCAAAGCGATGCAAAGGAAAAATACAAGACATCATATCGCAAGACCCCAAACCTAAGTGAAATTAAAGTTTCTTAGAATTCTTTTGGATCTGGTGGAGTGGGTAGCCCCCTGAATATGAGATTCAGTAATATGTCTAACATAAGAGAGAATGGAAAGGAGCACATGAGTCCTGGAGCGAGCTGAAGAGTCAAAAATCCTGGAGCATCTTTCCTTCCAAATCCACCACAAAGCAGCCCGAAAACTAGCATAGGCCACTTTAGTGGCAGCCCCCATACCGTGAAAACTTCTGAGCAGACTCTCACATTCAGCAATGATAGTATCCTTGGGCCGACGGTGGATATCCATTCTATGCAAAAGCTGCATCCATATCCAAGAACTATAGTTACACTAGAAGTACAAGTGTTGAATATCTTCACCATTCTATCTGCAAAGAACACATATGCTCGGACCATGGAATCCACGCCTCTGAAGAACATCAAAGGAAGTGATTCTCCCCAGAAAACATTGCCAGGCATGAGTGGATTGCTTTTGACTTGTAGGCCTCTTCCATACAATCTGGAACCATGGGACATGAGGATAAGCAGTTCTTTTCATATCATAGATCTGCTTGTTGCTAATCTTACCATTATTGTGTTTCCACACAATGGCATCTTCACAGCCTTCCTGAATGGGAATGCGTAGGATCTGAGGCCAAAGATCCATCATTTTGCTGGAGGTAGGAGGAGGAAGACACCACCTCCCATTCTGGATAAAAATGTTGACAGTGGCATTGGCAGGAAGACCCAGCAAGAATCTGATGTAATCACCACCCATAGAAGTAATCGAATGACCATCAATCCAAGGGTCATCCCAGAGGTTGAAGGTTAAGCCATTACCAATCTTAAGCATAATATGAGGCCGCAGCCAGTCTCTAGCTTGTAAAATTCCCTTCCAAGCTTGAGAATGATAAAAGTGAATTTTCGCCAACCAGATTGAAGTTTTGTTAAGATATTGGCCTTTCACCCAATCAGTCCATAAAGTATCCTGGTTAGTAATAATCCTCCAAATCTGCATAGTGATTGCTGAGGAATTCCACACTTCAAGTCTCCGAATGCCCAGACCACCCTCTTCTTTCAGCCTACACACCCACTCCCACTTGATGTGATGAAAAGGCTTGTAATCACGAGAAGCATGCCAGAAAAAATTTCTGAGTAATCTCTCCACTTCCCCAATCAGCTTCTTAGGCAAGAGAAAAGCAACAGCCCAATAGATTGTTGAACCACTCCTATATTTTACCATTTTATTTTGGTGATGACAAAGTATATGTTTAATTAATTATTATTAAAAATATTTAATATCATGTTTTTCTTAATAAATATAAATTTATGTGATTAATTGAATATTAAATATATTTAATACCGTGATTTTTCTAATAATAAATTAAATATCATGATTTTCTAATAAATATAAATTTATAACATTATTGCCATGTGGTTTGCACTAAAACGATAAATCGATGTACATTCAATATACATCGATTTCAGTTCAAAGTGCCATACTGCCATAAGGATTCGCTCTCATAAGGATTCGCTCTCGTAACGATTCACTCTCATAAGGATTTGATAAGTGACTCTCATAACGATTCGCTCTCATAACGATTCACTCTCATAAGGATTTGATAAGTGACTCTCATAACGATTCACTCTCATAAGGATTCGCTCTCGTAACGATTCACTCTCATAAGGATTTGATAAGTGACTCTCATAACGATTCGCTCTCATAAGGATTCGCTCTCATAAGGATTTGATAAGTGCCTCTCATAACGATTCGCTCTCATAACGATTCACTCTCATAAGGATTTGATAAGTGACTCTCATAACGATTCGCTCTCATAAGGATTCGATAAGTGACTCTCATAAGGATTCGCTCTCATAAGGATTTGCTCTCATAAGGATTTGCTCTCACATGGATTCCTTTGTAACTCTCATAAGGATTTGATAAGTGAAACATGGATTCCTTTGTAAAACATGGATTCCTTTGTAAAACATGGATTCCTTTGTAAAACATGGATTCCTTTGTAACTCTCATAAGGATTTGATAAGTGAAACATGGATTTCTTTGTAAAACATGGATTCCTTTGTAAAACATGGACTTCTTTGTAAAAACATAGATTTCCTTTATATTTGAAAGTGCCTCTTGGCATCTAGTGAAAAAGTCAATATTCTTGATTTGCGTAATCCTCTATCTTTCTGACAGGAGATCTTTTTGCTTATCTTTCTAGATCTCTTCTCTCCTGCCAACAAAAGAGAGATTACTTACCACTTCTAGGTGGCATCAGGAAACATAAAGGTATGAGTCTTTTTGACAGAAACACTCTTTTAACTAAACACTTTCTCCTATGCTTGCAGACCTCGTAGACCACAAAATATCAGAAGAAAGAGAACATGAGCAACGGCTAGAACTCCAACGGATCTCCTCAACGGATTTATTTAAATTGCTCATATAAAAGATGAAGCATTGCTGAAGAAAAGGAGACAGTTTTCCTGAAGATCCTTTTAATGAGTGTACAACCAGTGAGGAACCTGAACTCCAAATACACTCAAAGAAAAAGAGAGAAAGAGCCTGAGCCCAAGAAGAAGTGTTCAAGCATCTGAAGCATTCAAGCTCCTTCTCCTCTCTTCACTCTCTCTGTGTGCATCTTTGTAGTCTGGGGAGAGAGTCTTTTTGCTGAGAGTTCTTTTAGTTGGTTTTCATTTGTTCCAACTCTCAGCTTTGTTCTTTCTTTTCTAAGAAAGACTTTTGTCCAGCTGTAGGACTGTATACAGTGTGTAACCTAGCTGGGGGTTTAAGTCTAGCAGAACCGCACTGGGGTTTGTACCAGTTGGTTTGCTTCTGAGCCTGCAAAAGAAGTGGGCTGCCTTCTTGCCGGGAAAGAGAAGAAGACCAGCTGGGGTGCTGGGGTTGTAGTGTCCTTAAGGGGGACTATACCCTTGGTTAGTGAAATCCCAAGAGGTTGCTTGGGGACTGGACGTAGGACTTCCATGTGGGAAGGGCCGAACCAGATAAATTCCTTGTGTCCTTTGTGTGATTGTTTATTTGCTTCCGCACTGCTACTCTTTATCACACTAAACTAACCAAACCTTCAAGTGTTAATTTCTGTGTTTAAGTTTCTATTTCAGATTTCAGAAAAACCTATTCACCCCCCTCTAGGTTAGCTTGCTGCCGTACCAAAAGGGCCAACATAGATCGCATAAGAGTTCAGAACAAATCGAATCAACTCCAGGCGGCCTGCTTTGGAGAGTAACTTGGTCTTCCAA
>JACBKR010002957.1:0-31888 GCA_014218235.1 Colocasia esculenta | reverse complement strand
GGTTTGTTCCAGCAGGTTTGCTTCTAAACTTATAAAAGAAGTGGACTGTCTTCTTGCCCGAGAAAGAGAAGAAGACCAATAAGGGCTAGGTGTTGTATGTCCTTAAGGGAGACTGTACCCTTAGTTAATGAAATCCCAAGAGTTTGCTTGGGGACTGGACATAGGACTTCCATTTGGAAGAGCCAAACCAAGATAAATCTCTGTCTTCCTTGTGTGCTTGATTCTATGCCTTTAACTTCTATGACACACGCTTATTTATACTAACCAAATATTTTCAAGTGGTGATTTTTGTTTCAGTTTTTCAGATTACCTATTCACCCCCCCTCTAGGTTAGTCTTGCTGCCATATCAAGTGGGCCAACAAAAGAAACGTCGATTTCAATCAAGGGGGAATGGTCCAGCACACGAACTCATAATCATCTGATAATCGTGCATGGAAGATGATGATGGACCCCTAAATAATGTACTCAAGTCATAAGGGAGTACGTTTCCATATCTTCCACCATTGATATACCCATATCAAAAGAACTTCGACGTATATATTATCGCGCCTTAAAAGTTCTTTTCAAACAAATTGGCACGCACGGTGAGACCATTCCTACCTTTCATACACATGCTAGACCTTATGTTCATACTTGACTCCTGATCATTTAGCTCTGCCATTTCAGGAACCAAGAAAACACCAAACCACAATGATATTTACGTAAACTCAAATGGCTTCCATCGTGTACAGACCGCTCGTGGTTGCCAACCATGCCTACCACGGATTCCTCGCCATGCCGTTATGCTTCGGCGACTTCCTGGCAGTGGTCGGCTCTCCATATTTCCTCGAGGTTTCAAAAGAAATGAAGCTGACTCCTGCTGGGGGTATCAAGCCCCGTCCTCAAGGCCGAGTATTCTCGGTCAATGCTATCTCCAGTACTTTCGAACCCGTACAAAGGGAGTGGGCCCTTCTAATAAGGAACGCCTCCCGACGGGGCCCAAGGGAAATGAGTGTCTCACTCAGTTAATCTACCCATTGCTGTCCCAGATTGGCATTAAATGATTTTAGGGGAAACAAAGAACTCATCGAGGCCTCTGGACCACATGTAAGCCTACTGCGATGAGCCTACACTAAAACGAGCCTTTTTCCTCAGAGGCTTCCTAGCTGCAATATGAGAATCATATGTCTAGTCCGCAGCAAGATGTTCTATTTGATGCTTCTGTGATTTGTCCCGAGCTTTAAAGGCCTCCGTCACCCAATCGGTAAGTCGGGAAAATATTTCTTCAAGTACCTCTCCTGATGTGAAAATGGGGACGAACTAGTCTACGCAAATAGTCTCTCTCGACATAGTGAATGGCACCAAAACGCTGTGTAAAACTATCACCATGGCTCGCCCACCAGTCAGCATATCTCAGTGACATAACCCCTCGCTGGGAAGGGGCTAAAACCTGAATGGCCAAAGTAGGAATGTCCTGCTGAAACAGATTTAGCCACATGCGGGCCTACAAATGAACATTTCGCTGGTGTAGAGCACGAGATAGACCTGGAAACTCAAAGCCTGAAGGAATTCTCTAATCATAACCGAAATTCCTTGCAAACCTATATGGATAATAAGGCTCCAAAATAACAGTCTGCCCCCGCCTAAAAGTCAATACCTCAGGGCAGATACATTGTATCCAGCTCAAGCGAAGGCATCTCTCAACAAAATCATGAACTACATGTTGTGTCCAGGGGTCAAACCAACATGGCTGCTCAGAAGGTGAATAATCTGGAAAGGGCCTAAAATCAAGTAAAGAATGATCAAAATTCAGCTCCCTGGTCACCCCGACAAGAATAAAGCCCAGTACATCTCAGGCAGGAGAAAGAAGACTGTCACTATCTCCATCCGACTAATCTATGAATCTAAAAATGGTGGGAATAGAAACATCTTGGATATCTGCTGCAGGGAGGCGGCTAGGTAACAAACAATGCGCCCATGTGCTGACATAATGAGTAGCCACCAATATAGTGTTGTCGCGGGGATGAGCATGTAAGGATAATGTGCCAAAAGAATGATAAATACAAGTTTGGGTAGTAGGGGCCAAAGCTAGCTGACACCCACATGCTGGACAACAAGTTGGGTAAATAACCTCTGGACACAAAAGGGACTCGTCACCAAAAGACATAGCAAAAGTACACAGCCAGTAAGCCAGATAGGTGGCCAAATGTGTAATCTCATCAAGTTTCCATGAGTTCTCTGTCTGGTGCGGGGACTCAAATATGTGGGGAAACATAGGAAGCTCCTCTCGGAGAATCTCATACATCTCATGACGGGCACCCTATGCTCGAGCAAACTCATTCACATAGCAAAAGGGTCCACCGTAAAAATATCTCACCCAAGTGTACAAGCTGACCCTCGGGCTGGTAGAAGAAGTGCCAAAATTATCAGTACCATCAGCTGCAGAAGCAGAATGACCCACCTTGGCCAAGTCATGCCAGGCCTTTAGTAGATACCTGTAGCAAAACTCCAGCACATAGTGACCTTGGCCATTAGTGGAATCTCTGTGAAAACCATCCAGAACAACTTCTTCATAAGGTTCGCCTATAATAGGAAGTCTTGAGATACGATGGAAAACCCAAAAATCTATAGCAGTCTCACCCTCTGCAGTACAAATGGTGTTCCATTTTAGGTTATACCGCTCAACCATAGCCTGGATCAAACCAGTATAACATGAATATCTGTAAAGTACCGTTGTCACTACATGACGAATACCTACAAGATCAAACATATGACGGTAATGCTGAATCACATTATGCAACCACTTTGTCGCCCCAGGGCGAGGGGTGTGTGCTTGTCTCACACTCAATTTATCATACCAGTTGAGTCTCTTGCTCTGTAAAATATCTTGTAAAATGCACTGGCCATTGTAAGAGGTCTACTCAGAAGGCTCATCGGCTGTGATCAAAAGAGGCCAGTCCTGTGGCTAGAAGCTGGGGCCCGACCCCCACTTGCTATCATCCATGAAGCTACCAATAAAGGACAAGAAATGCTATGTGCACCCGTCAATTAAAAATATGTGCCCAATTGCTCTGATAAAGGCAACTCATTTAGACGAATACCATGCCAAGGGAAGGCTGGATATGCATATGAAAACAAACCCTCCATATCGTCACGGTCAGAAAGAATAGCGTCTTCTAGAGCAAGTCTCTGAGTGTGAGTCAGGGGAATGGGACCGACATCATCATCACTTGGCCAAGCATATGAAGATACAAATGCCATAACAAACTCATCTGAAGGAAGATGCCGAGGATAGCCGTCAGGGTGCTGAAAATAAAAGTTACCTTCACAATACAACACTCAGCTCGGGTCGATAGGCACAGAATCGTCAGAGTCTGAAACAAGATGTGATAGTGCAATCCGGGTATAACCCCGATCCAAGCCAAAACGTCTCTCAAGCGTCACCAATATGGGTTCCATAAAGGCATCTTTCGACGAGATGCAGAAGGCTCCGATGAAACAACACGAACTGCAAAACGGCCACGACTGTGGCTGCGAACGAGACAATCTCTACCTCCTCGGGTACCCCGTCGTGAATCCATGGTTCTTTGAGAACTGGTAAAAACAAAAGAAAAGAATGGCAACATGTCAATGGCATGAAATTTAAATGACGTAGGTCGTCGGCATGTCTTAAATACACGTGACTTCTGCCTGTTGGTATAACATCGGCCACCCGTCAAGTGGGGGGCATTTGTTGCACCAGATTTAATCTGGTTTGATTATATAAAAAAAAGAAAAAAGAGAAAAAAGGGGAAGGGTATAAATCGTACTTACCTGAGATGTTGGCCGTCGGTGACTCCTCCGCCCTTGGCCACTACCGGTGCCTCCCTTGCTCCCTACTGGAGCCACCTCTGCCTGCACCCTCTCCAGTCACAGTCACCGCTAATGCCAACCCCCGCCGCTACTGCTTGCGCCGCCGCCGCCCTTGTTCGTCGCCGATGCCTCCTCTGTCCCCTGCTGGAGTCGCCTCTACCTGCGCCGCTGCCTACGCTGATGTGAACCCCTGTCACTGCTGCTTGGACCGTCGCAGCCCCTGCTCTACGTCGTTGTCACCCCTGCTTCGTACCCTTGCCACCAACTGCCACCGTCCTTGCCGCCAGCTGCCGCCGCTGTTGCAGTTGGCCGAGCAAGAAGAGAGGGAGAAGGAGGAGGTTGCGCGCCCCTTCTTCCTCCTTTCTCTCTCTCACATACCAAAGAAGGGAGGAAACTAAATTAAGAAAGAAAAAAAAAAGGCAAGGAAAGAAGAAAGAAAATGGCCAAAGGGCTAAATTGCAAAAATTCAATTGAAACATTCCGAAATGAGTTCACAAACTTGCCGGAATGGGTTTCTCAAAGTTGTCGAAATGGTACAAACTTTCTTCACTTTCTCCTATAAAAGGAGGGGGGGGGGGGGGGGGGGGGGCAAGGCTAGGGGAGGACTTTTGGAACTGAGGAAAGAAACAAGACTTCTAAAGACTACAAGGTGGTCTAAGAGAGAGGGTCTGCAAGGCAGCCCTAAGGAAAATTGTGCAAGGCACAATATTATTTTCTCAAGTCTTAAAAAGGTCCATTGGACTTACTTATTGTGCTTGCTTATTGAGCCGGATTTGCCTATTGGGCCAAACTTGTGCATTTTATGCCATGACTTATTAATGACCGTGTTCATGTTGCTTATGGCTTAATGGGCCTAGTGGGCTTAATGGGCCGACATTTGATATACCTCCATATATACTCTTTCGCTTGACATATTAATGGGCCTATTGGGCTAATCTCACTACTTAAATCATGTTTGATATGTGCAATTATATGTTATGTAACGTTTGTTCCATACTTTTCATTAATTAAATTCTTAACAAAATCAATTAATTTTGTTTTAAAGTTTCATAAAATATTCATAATCATTTTGATTTAATTAATAATAACTTCAAAGTAACACACAAATCATGAATCACATCATTTTTGATCCACCCTAAATTAACATTCTCTTAAATTAGAAAAAAATAATAAATAAAAATATCTATTTAATCCATATAATTATAATTTTGATAAATAAATGACAAAAATAATTAAATAAATAAAATAAGTGATTTTAAAATAAATAAAAAAATAAGAAAATAAATAAAAGAAATGAAATAAATAACAAAAAATTCCAAAAAATAGATTGTGTGTTTGCAACCTTACTTTCTTCATGTGCAATTCATTTTATTTAATTGTGAGTTATTTTCTTTTGTTTTAAAGAGGTTGTCGGATAGTTAATCAAAGGTATTTAGTTTTTGCACTAATGTAATTAACACTAATCTTGGTTAGTGGGGAGAAGTCAAACAAACTTATAAAAACATGTCAATGTAAATAAATAAAGACAAATAAAAGACCCATAATCCAAAGATATTTTTTTAAAAAAGTAAAATAAATTAAAAAGATAATAAAGATTCTCACAGCCCCCTTCGACAAGTTGATGAAGAATGGAATGCCATTCATATGGGACCAAGAATGCCAGAGTGCCTTTGATCAAATCAAGAACTATTTGCTCACCCCTCCCGTGTTGGGGGTACCAACAAAAGGAAAACCTCTCATCCTCTACATTACTGCCATGGATGTTTCGTTGGGAGCTTTGCGGGCTCAAATAAATGAAGGCAACAAAGAACAACCACTATACTACTCCGCAGGAAGTTTGTGGGCCCTGAACACTGTTATCCCCCCCATGGAAAAGGTGTGTCTTGCTTTGGTCTTTAATGTGAAAAAGTTGATGCATTACATACTGTCCCACCCAGTGGAGCTAATCTTAAAGATAGACCCACTCAAAGTCCTTCTCAATCAACCCGTGTTGTCAAGAAGACTTGAAAAATGAGCTCTACTCCTCATGAAATTTGATATCAAAATTATTCCAAGGAAAGCAATCAAAGGCCAGGGGATGGCTGATTTCTTGGCAGCACATTCGCTTCCAGCAGACTCTCCCCTCAATTTTCAACTCTCTGAAGAGACACTCTCACCTCACCATGAGGCAGAAGGCTAAGGAGAGACCACTTCTCCTTAGAAAGATGAAAAGGCTCTCACCATTAATTTGCCATGTTGGGAGCTCTATTTTGATAGCGCTTCATGAACAAACAAGCAAGATGATGGTTCTACAGCGTTTGCCTCAGGAGCAGGTATCGTCATGGTCACTCCGTACGGGGGAATCCACCATAACTCATGTGCCCTCATGAAACCGTTGACTAATAATGAGACAGAATATGAAGCACTAATTGCGGGGCTCCAATTGGCGCTTGAAATGAACATCAAATGCATCAAAGTCTATGGGGACTCTCAACTGGTTGTTCGACAAGTCGTGGGGATTATGATGTCCGGAAGCAAGAGTTAATCCCTTATCATACCATGGTGATGAAGCTCATAGAGAGATTATATTTATTTGAGATAGGCCATGTTCCTAGAAGCAAGAACTCTCAGGCGGATGCCCTCGCCAAGCTAGCCTCTGTCATAAAGCTTCCTCCCAAAGGAGAGTTGGATATAACTGTCAGACACAGGAGGCTCATGCCCAGTGTTCTTGAAGAAGAATCTGAACCAGAAATCTTGGAGGTCGACACTCTCTAAGAAGATAATGTCACCCAAGAAGAAGATTGGAGTAAACCTATTATCAAGAAAAAGAATGATTAGCTACCCCCAGATCGGGCAGAAAGAGTAAAGTTGTTGCAAGGGCGACATCTCATCAATTAATTGTTGATCAACTCTATAGACTCGTTCATGAAAAGGACAAGTCCGTTCTCCTAAGGTGTCTTTCCCCGAAGGAGGCGAAAAGCCATTATGCACGAAGTTCACTCTGGGCTATGTGGCGCACATCAAGCAGAAGACAAACTGAAGATTAATATCAGATTGAAAGGGTTCTATTGGCTCACCATGTATGCGGTACGCCCGTACATGTCATGAATACTAGGCTTTTGGTCTAAATATCGAGGAGGCCTCCCCATTCCCTTCATTCAATGGCACCTACAAGGCCATTTGCAGAATGGGAAATGGACATCGTGGGACCATTCCCACGATCTTTTAAAGGGCATAAGTTTATATTGGGTACAACTGATTATTTTTCCCGATGGGCTGAAGTAGTTCCCCTATGGGAGGTGACAGGAGAAACCATTGCTAGATTTGTCAAGCAGCATATAATATACAATTTGGTACTCCCAACAAGATCATCTTAGAACAAAAGGGTATATGCACTGGCGGCAAATTCCATATAAATTGGAGGACGTCGACTGTCTACAATCCACAAGCCAACGGCTTAGCAGAAGCCTTTAACAAAACTTTATGTAAGCTGCTCGCCAAGATAGTTGGCAGTTGCAAGCGTGATTGGGAAGAAAAGTTGCATGAAGCTCTCTGGGCATACAAGACAGTCTATAAAACTCCTACTGGATGCTCGCCATTCTCCCATATATATGGAGAAGAAACTATGGTCCCGATTGAAATTGAAATGTCCTCCTATCGGATAGTTGTTCACACCGGCCTATAACCTCAAGAACAAGACGAGATAGAAAGAAGGCTAGAAGAATTGTCTAACTTGGAAGGAAAAAGGTTGGAGGCCTATAAACATCTCCAAGCATATCAAGCTCAAATGATGCGAGCATATGATAAGCTAGGCAAGTTTCAAGTGTTTAAAAAAGGCGACCTTGTGATGGTCAAAGAAAAAGAAGTTATGGCAGGTCGGTCAGCTGGTAAACTCCGGCCTAATTGGCATGGACCTTACGTTTTCTCGGGGGTCTATGAAGGAGGTGGAGATACGCTTGTCGACTATAACGGGGAAAGCCCTTTTCCCTGTTGAATGACAAACATCTAAAAATCTACCATGCTCTAGAGCACGAATTCCTAGGGCGATTGTCATAAGATATGTCCTCTAAAAAAACAAACAAAAAATGAGACTCAAAATAGAGATGCCTCGATGGACTTAGCCACACCATGATAAGGCGGCTAAGAGTAAAAAAACTCAAAGCTCGACTGAGGTGAAAATCCGAAAAGACACCTCAGGCAAAAATGGGTAACCCCTCGACATAAAAACCCACAAGGGCACGTTGAAAAAAGCTAAAGGGGCCGAGCTTGATGAAAACCTACAAGAGCATTGAGGTCGGTAATGTGAAAAAAAAAGTGAATGAATGAATTACCAACAGAGGGGGGATCACTGTATACCCCAATTTGATGTTCTTATCCTTGTCCCACCATGGCAACCATCCCTCCAATCCAGAACCATAAAAGTCCGTCTAAATCTTGAATTTCAAATTCCAACCTACGACCATTAAACCATAAAGTCAGCCTGAACTCAGAAATTCCAAAATTTCAAATCTCTAGCCAACAACCATAAAGGTAGGTCTGAACCCCAAAATTTGTCAATCCCCAAAATCCCAAATTTTTTGGCCGACAAACCATGAAATCAGGTCAATCCCAGAAAACATAGGTCCCAAATATTCGGCCAAAAAACCATCAAAGTAGGTCGGGTCAGAACCCAAAGCCTAAATCCCTAACCATTGAGCCATAAAAGTCGGCTAGTCGAATTTATAGAAAATAGATCGAAAGTGCCATGTTCCAAAATAGCTGTTAGGTCTAAAAAAAAAGGGGGGGGGGGGGGGGGCTTAAAAACAAGGTGTCCTAGCGGACTTGGTCTATCACTTCATTATAGTGGACTGAGGGTAAAAAGGCCAAAAAACTTGGTCAAGGTGAAAACCCAAAAGGAACCTTGGGCAAAAATGAATAATCCCTCGATGTGAAAACTCGCAAGGGTGCGTTGGAAAAAGCTGAAGGGGGTCAACTCCAGTGAAAATTCGAAGTTGGTAATGTGAAAACAAAATGAAAAGAAAGATCTATATCAAATCCATATCCAGCAAGATCAAAATTTGGATTGAGAATTAAAACACACACACAACTTCAATCCTTTAGCCAGCAAACCACAAATGTAGGCTAAACCCCCAACCAAATCCCTTTCTTAGCCGACAAACCATAAAGGTAGGCTGAGTCAAACCCAAAATTCAACTCTTTAACCACAAACCACATAAGTAGGCTAACCTGAAAATCAAATCTCTCTTAACCAGCAAACCACAAGGTAGGCTAAGTCTAAATCAAATATCTTTCTTAGCCAGTAAACCACTAAAATAGGTTAAATCCAAACCAAATTCCAACGTTTGACTGACAGACCACAAAGATAAATCAAGACAATACCCAAATCCCAAAAACTTCAGGCCCAAGTCATAAAGACTGAATGACCTAAAACACTTCTTAAGCTAAACCTAAAATTCGAACTCATGGTTATTCCACCCAAAGAAGAAAAATGTAAGAAAGAAAAGAAAATGAAAAGAGAGAGAAAAAGGCCTTAAAATGGAGGTATCTCCCCCATATATTTGGGGGTAAAAAGGTCAAAATCTGGCTGAGGTAAAAATCCGGAAGGACGTCTCAGGCAAAAATAGATAACCCCTCAACGTGAAAATCCGCAAGGGCGCATTGGAAAAAATTAGAGGGAGCCAGATCCTGTGAAAACCCACAAAGGGTGCTGGAGTTGGTAATAAAAAAATGAGAGAAAACTCTCTCACCTTAAAAAGGGAGGGGATTGAATTTTTTCCACAAATCTTGTAATATGGGGAGATATGGGAGTTGTCGATGATGAAACATCCTCTGGATTCACTTTCATAAGTGGTCAAAATAAGGATCATAACCGAGGCAACGGTGATCACTTCTTCCCGTCTTTATAAGAAATGTAGGACTAATTCCCACTTTAGAAAAGTGACAAGAGACAACTCATCTACCTTGTTGTTTGTTTCCGAAAAGAGAGAGAAAAGAGAGAGAGAGAGAGAGAGAGAGAGAGAGAGAGAGAAGAAAAAAAAGAGAGAAAGAAAAGGAGTGAAAAGAAATGGAGATAGAGAAGATGTGGACACAATTTTGACACTAATACATCCTCCATTTATGTATTCACGAAATAGGAGCCCAAGACAAGCCCTCGAGAGCCCACGAAAAAAATAACGAGACACATAGCAAATGGACAATGTCCAAGAGAATCTACCAATCAATATGCTCAAAGGAAGGAGGGTCGTTGTCTCTCCAGATCTGCCACCCTGGACTTCATGGCTACAAGCTTTTTCTCAAGGGTCACCCTCTTCTGAACCATCATCTCTTCTTCAACTAAGGCCTTCCGCATGCCTTCGGCCGCTGCCGCCACAGTCGACTTCAACTCTGTGAGCCTCTTCAATGCGCAGTCAATTGTCTGCTCCAGCATCCTCATCTCGTCCCTATGGGCCACTTCGGTGGCCGCCAACTCCACTCTTCGGGCCCGAATAGCCCCTATCTCTAAATGGGCACCATCGACTTGGCCCTCTAATGCTGAAATTTCATCACCAAGTTGTTGAATTTTAAAGCAACACTGACTCACTGTGAAGACACCGAATTTTTCCCCAAATTGAATCAATCGTGACCATCCACGGTCCCCTAGGAAGCCCCATCAAATGGTATGCCCTGGTGCTTCTCTCCATATAGTCACGCACTTCATCAATGGAAGGAGGAGACTCGACCTACACTAATGCTCGAACTGACTGGATGAATGGCTCGATCAAAACCTCCGTCCCTGGCAACAAACTCGTCTGGGGGCCGTCAGGCCATACTATGCCATGTGTTGGGATATCATAATGCTGCTCAGTAATTGCCTCTTGTCCATCCAAGATAGGAAGTGTGTCCTCCTGCAAATCTGTGAAATGAAAATGCCAATAGATTAATGCTGAATTGGCAATTTGCAATTTTTTTTAAAGGAAGAAGGGAATTCACTATTATCAACAAAGCTTTCATGTGCATACCTAGGGGAATTGAAGCCCCGTCGTAAGAGGCCGCCCCTACAATCATGGTGCTACCACCCACCTGATCTGTGGCAGAATACGTCACCCCTAGTATTCAATCAATACAAACCATGGGACGAATTAGAAGCATGCAAAATTATTCAGGCTATAAATTGTAAAATACGTGTAAACAATCCACCTGAAGCCTCGACATCAACGCCAGCTCCAAAAGTAGGTGAACTCTCAATTACCCCTTCCATCGGGGGGATACTTGCTTTTATGATAGGGTTCCCTATTGAAGCCAACATGGAATTCATGCATTAATATACACAGAAAAGAAGAGTAAGCCCAACAAGCCACCTGTAGACCAAATAGTTGACTAATTAACTTTGCAGACGACGAGTGTACGTAGAGAGATGGTAGGATTTTTCGTGGGTGAGGAAGATGAAGAGTGAAGAGTGGGATGATGCAATGGAGGCTCTTCTCAGATTATTTTCGCAAAAACGGCAAGAAGGGAAAAATTGGGTTTAAAAAATATCTCACACAATCGTTGTTTCGTGATGGAGGCGGTTTCATGATGAAACACCTCGGGAAGCTGCGGAGCAGGCGGCGACGTGTTTGGGGTCAGCACGTGGGTGGCTTCCAGTGTGTACCAATCACCAGCAACCTGGCGATTCCAGCGTGGCCATTTTACCCGTGCGAACGTGCACATAGCATTTCTCAAGTAGGAAAGGGCATGCTTGCGTCAGTGCCTAAAATTGACATCGATATTTTGTAAGTTGGCCAATGATGTCGCAGAGTTATGGCCGAAGGTTGGGTTAAAGCGTCGTCGTCAGCGACATAGAGCTTCGTCAGCGGATCACGGGCACACGACTTTGTGATGGTCCCCAATTGGGAAATTTCACATCTGCCATTCATAAAATACACATTTGCGAAGAAGGGCTTCTTTATAATAGAAATAATCACTAATCAGTGTAAAATGACAGATTTGATTAAAAAATATGAGTGTGAGGAATAAACAACATTGAACAGCATAATTATTATTTCCTCCAAAAAACAGCATGATAATATTAAAAATATACAAAATTAAATAATGATGAGAACACATTGATCATAGTGAGCAACTTCAAGGGCTCAGTTCGCACATAGTCAATTCCCCAACGTGTATGTTAGTGTGTAGAAAGTTATACTTACCTTAATATGTGGTGTGATCTCTTGTTATACATTTAGATGTGTAATAAATATAACACTAATCTTTAATATGAGTAAGGGAGATTGCGATGTTGAGACGGATCATTGAGGTATTTTTGGAATAGAAGAGGAACTTAGTTAATCCTCTATTTTAAGTTGAATAGAGCATTTAGGAGTTTGCAAACCCTCTAAAATCCAATTATTGTCCAAGTATCCCCAACTAGCACGTTCATGAGACTAGGATAGAGCCCTAATAACTCCATGGGGCTGGCCCTTCTGACGAGCTTATACACTATCTTTCTAAAACTTGTCGTGGTCTAAAGAACCCTAGTCATGGAACCTATCTCGGGGGCTGGCCGACCACCCTCTGAGGATTCGTCATTGGCTCTTGCTGGTTGATTGGTCGTCGGGTCGTGGTCCGACATGGCACAACAACTTTGTTTGGGTGGGGGGAGCCGTTGGTAACTCCACACGTCCCCATCCTCCTTCCCCACCCGTTCGTCGTCGTCCTCCTCCACCTCTCCCATCCATCCTTCCTCTCTTCTTTGCTTCCTCCGACTCCTTTTCTTTTTGTTATCCACTCTCCTCCTCTTCTCTTTTCTAATTTTGTTTTTGGTCTGTAGAGTCATTTTCGCCATCTTCTCCCCCCTTACAATTCATTTTGCCTGCTCCTATTCACCTCCCTTTCTTTGATCTGCTTCACCTCTTTCCTTTACATTGTTGACTAGCTGCCTTAGCTTCTCCCTCTTACATTCTCTGGTCATCCACCTCTAGATCTACCTGTTCCACCCCCCTTGGCCCTACTTTAGCCTACTCCGACCTCCTTCTTATCACCTCACCCTCTTCCGCCCCTCACTTGCCCCAGTTCGCCTACCTTACACCGCCCACCAATTCGATCTTCCTCTCTCATCCCCACAGTCAATCTCTCTCCTCTCCTTCATCTGCAATTTTGGGACTTTTGGCTCTGTGTTGTGCTCGACGTATATTATTTGGTCGTTTTCAAGTTTGGTGGCATTCTTCATTGTCATCAAGGAGCTCTTATAGATCGATTGTGCTTGTCAAGCCTTAGAGGAGTTTATTGAGGTTAAAAGGTTCCCCAACTCTGGGGCCATAGAGTTGCTGGTCTAGCTTGCATATTGAGGCTATTCCGCACACTCAATTGGCGTGTGCATCATCCGAGCTACCATTGTTCTGTTGTGTGAATGTTGTGTAGCACGTCTCCATTAAAAATGACCTCTATCATGTGTCCTTTGAGGCAAAGCTCCAGTTTGATCTGTTTTTGTTTGTTCCTTTTCTTTAGTATGCCTCCATGCCCTTCTGCTCATTATCTTGGATAGACTATGTTGTCTTAGCTTTCCTTATTCTTTATGATGTTGTGTTTTTTAGACTTCTCTTTATTCAGAGGGCTAGTCCCTCTTTGATACTATATAATATGCTTTTCTAGTAAACTTAGACCACTATCTCCTTCCCTTTAAGAAAAAAAAAGGTTGTACCATATCCAATTCCAACTTCATCAAAGGAGCATCTTTCAAGCGTGTCTTACTCTTACCCAGGGATATTGCTATTGGCGAGAACAAAATATGAGATTCTTTTGAGGAATGAAGGTTAATAGAGAATTAACAATTTAAGGAAAAATTTATTCAATTGCTTAGTGATATTCCTCAAACCATCATTATTAGATTGCTCATATTTATTGTGCCTAATAATAATCAGATCATATATGATAAAGGAGAACAACTTATTGCTCGTCTATTCAATTACTTGGTGATATTCCTCTAACCATCATCATTAGATTGCTCATATATATTGTGCCTAATAATAATCAGATCATATATGATAAAGGAGAACAACTTGTTGCCCAAGTGTTGCCCACCATTTGATATAGAAGGGGCAGGTCCCGTAGCATTTCACCGCCCATTAAATACTATGGGATCATCCCCCTTTGTATGAGGGCAGGCAACACTGTGGCTTGTCTGGCAGGTTGCAAACATTCTCATGATAAAGGCCAACCTTGTAACGACCCTCTTCATGTCGGCTGTACGATTATACCAATCTATATCGAGATAAAGAGTGACGTTATAGTGGGACATGTATCCAACATTACTAAACAGGTAGAGATGTATACAAATAACAAATAGTATAATAGCATAAACAAGTAAATGTCTTATTCCATCACCACATGCTAATCTCACAATATGTATAGTAGCAGAAGGAGTAACAAATATCCACAAAATAACCAAGTTCATAATACAACAATGTCTCATGTACTAAGTGTTGCTACAGAAGCAAGTGGTGTCGACCGGAGCCGAGTGGAGTGGGCCCCGAGGGGTCAGCGGCGTCGCGTTGTCGTCAGCGAGACAAGTTCGACCTGTAAAGACCACCGAGATTCCTCGGCGGTCGGACGCTCCGACGATCAAGTCAGCAAACGGAATTTATGAAAAGAGAGTGTTGTAATGCTACCAAATGGCCTACCTCCTTTTGTAAGGGATGCCCTTGTCTTTTACATGGGCATGGTGGTTTGAATTTCCAGCGGTGGTGAGAGGGCATGTCCTCCTTTTGCGCCTCGACACTTAGTAAGGGAGGTAAAGAAGGAAAACGCGACCATCACGGGGCCCCTTACAGCTGGGACCAGGCAGTCTTGCCGTGATGGGAACTTTCCCAATTGGGCAAGCTACAGCTGGGGCATGTGGGGTCGTGATTTCCAGAATCCTTACCGTATGATGGGCAAGTTTGGGCTGGAGCCAACCGGATGCGCCCGGATCGCGCGCCTGATCTGACGGACCTTCTTGGTCTAGGCTAATGGGTTTTCAAGGACGAGGTTGTTGTCAAACCTTGTCGACTAACCAGGTCGGTCCTCGTAGTCCATGTCGTCGGCCAACCAGGTTGGAGACAGTTGGTCCGTGTCGTCGGCCAACGGGTTGGAGACAGTTGGTCCGTGTCGTCGGCCAACCAGGTCGGCATCACATTAGTTGGTTCTTATCATCGGCGAACTAGGTCAGACAGCGACGAATGACATCATTAGCCCCCCGGGTTCTTCTCGAGGCGAGTCTTCGGCTCGAGGAGAAGCCACGTTTGGTTGTCGATGCGTCCCATCAAACCGCCCTTGGGAGCTGAGAAGGCGCGCGCCGCCCTTTCGGTATCCGTGCGTGTGTGTCAGAGCCGTTTCACTTCTGCCATCATGGGGATCACGATCTTTTGCCATCATGTCAGTATTGAAGGCGACAGCTGTCACGTAACCGCCTCAACTCCTGCACTTCTGATGACCTCGCTTGGATTCGGTATGCGTTAGGGATCCAGGTGAACGACGCCCGGCCGTTGTCCTTCCGACACCTGGCAGAATCTGAGCCATCCCTGGGTTTCGAACCGTCCGATGGGAATGGCCTCGCGGCCTTATAAATATCCGGGGGCCCGTGTCAAATCGGAGTACCCTTATCCCCCGCGCGTGCTTTCTGGCTGTCGGCCCGACGTTCTTCGACGACCTGATGCCTTCCAGCCATCCTCGGGGATTGCCTTCTTACGCTTGCTTCCTCCTGAGGTAAGCGATGAGGCGCTCTTCCCCCTCTTCCTCGTCTGAGGGTTCTTCGTCAACTACCTCTTCCCCTAGCAAGTCTACCCGCGAGAATCCCAACATCCCCGACGATGCCTCTGATCATGCTTCTAAGGATCTCGAAGCCGAGACCGAAACACTCGAAACCTTGGTGTGGGGTCCCATGGAGGATTCTTTTATCCTCGCAGTAGCCCCCGGCACGTGTATTCCAAGGGCACCCTCGGCTCATACCTTCGGTGCTCGCCGCCCAGCCGACAATGTGGCCGAGGCGCGATGCGAGACCTCTTCCGACACCTTCACCTGGATGCGAAAGCACCCTAGGCTCATTCTCCCGGCTGACACTGTTATGTTTGCCAATCGGGGATTTAGGGCTCATCACGTCATGAAGGGGAGATTTTCCATTTATTCTGAAGCGGTTCGGGCGGCCTTTGTTTCCCTTTCCACCATTTCGTCGTTTTCCTTCTTTTAGAGCTTGGGGCTGTCCCCTCTCAACTAGTTCCGAACTCTTGGCACACGGTGTTGGCTTTCTCTCCCTGTGCTACTCGGCGGGGGTCCCTCCGACTCTGCGCCTCTTCTTTTATCTCTTTTCTGTTAAACCGTTTTGGGATTGGCTTTATTTTACGGAGAGGAATGGTCGGCATATCCTCGGCCGACTGCCGTCCTCAGTCCATGGGTGGAAGAGGAGTTTTGTCTTTATCTATTGTCCCTCCTGACGAACTGGTCGAACGTCGACGTCCGGAGAAAGGCGTTTGGGTCGCCGAGGCTTAGTGCAACCGAACTCTCGGACATCGTGCTTTTGAAGGAGGTGGAACTTCCCAATCTGATCGAACCCTCCGAGGAGCTGTTCCAGCTGATCGACGAGGGCACAAAAGGTTGCCTAATTCACAGTTGTTTCCCTGACTTTTTTATGGTTTCCTGATTCTAACATGCCTTGTGCTCCTACAGCTATGGCTGATAAGAGTGCTTCTCCGATGCCGGTGCGCAAGGGCACCTCGCTTGCCGAGAAGGCCAGGAACCGGGTCTTCTCGCGTGAGAAGAAGGCGGCTTCCCGCCCCGAGAAACGTCAGCGGGATACCGAGCCCGAACTGCCCGTAGACTCGTTGGCTCCGGTACCTGAACAAGGTTCGGTGCCTGTCCTCCTGCGGAGAGACCTCCAAAGCATCCCCATCAGCCGACGTCTTCCCAGTCTCCTGCTCCCTCGGCGACGACCCAAGCCATAACGCAGCTGGACCCAGTAGAGTGGGGTCGCCAGGCCTTTCCTGTCGAGGTTAAGGCCGACGCGTTGAGCAGGCCCACGCGTCGACTTATGCACGACTTCCACTCGTCGCTCCTGACCCAGCTGGCCGCGTTTGAGGCGTTCACCTAACGGGCGGAGGTGAAGAGGCAGTCTTGCGATAAGCATGTCGCCGAGGCCGAGGAGCAATTTGCATCCGAGAAGGCGCTTCGGTTGAAGGAGGTGGAGATGGCGAAGAAGAGGGAAAGCGACCTCCAATCGGTCCTTGCGTCCGAGAAGGAAGCCTTGCGTTCCATAGAGAAGGCACTTGAGGCTGTGAAGAAAGCACAGTACACCGAGATCGAGGCTCACGATAAGATGAAGGAGGACTTCTCGCGACTCGTCGCCGAAGAACGAGAGAAGGCGATAGAGGAATATCGTGATTCCGACGACCTTCAAGACGAGGTCGCCGGTCTTTTCAAGGAGGGCTACAACGCCTGCCTCGACAAGGTGCGGGGGCTGTATCCCAGCCTTGACTTCTCCGGGGCGGCCCTTCCGGGCGAGGGCGGCGACGGAGCTGCGGCTAAGGGCGTCGGCGATCGCGACGAGGAGGTGACGGCGGTCGTGGATGAGGCCATAGGTATCGCAGTCGACCGTTCCCTCGACAAGGCTGCCAACGAAGTGGTGGCCGAGGATCCGCCGGCCTCGAAAATGTAGTTCACATTCCTCGTTTAATGAAATTTCTTTACTTGCGTCTTTGCCAACGACTGGCCAGCCCCCCCCCCCCCCCCCCCCCCCCACCATTGTATTGAACTTTCCAAGAATTTTTCAATCTAGGGGCGTCGTGGCATCCTCTCACAAGGGAGTGCCGAAGTGAACTTGTTCACAAGAGTGCTGGAGCGACCTCGTTCATATGAGTGCCGAAGCGACCTCGTTCATATGAGTGCCGAAGCAACCTCGTGATTAAGAGTGCCGAAGCGACCTCGTACTTAGCAGAGAGTGCCGAAGCGACCTCGTTCATAAGAGTGTCGGAGCGACCTCGTTCATATGAGTGCCGACGCGACCTCGATCTTAGCGGAGGGTGCCGAAGCGACCTCATTCATAAGTGTCGAGCGACCTTGTTCATATGAGTGCCGACGCGACCTCGATCATATGAGTGCTGAAGCGACCACGTTCATAAGAGTGTCGGAGCGACCTCGTTCATATGAGTGCCGAAGCGACCTCGTTCATGAGTGCCGAAGCGACCTCGTACACCACTTGGAAAAGTGCCAAGCAACCCCTTTGCGCTAAGGGAAGTAACATCAGAGATGCTCGGCGTTCCATGTTCTCGGAACGATCGTTCCACTGAGGTCGGTCAGCCGATAAGCGCCCTGGCCGAGGGCTTCAATGACACGGTACGGCCTTCCCAATTAGCCGACAATTTTCCACTAGCCGATCTCGGATCTGAGATGGTGAGCTTTCGAAGGATGAGGCTTCCCATCCCGAAGCATCGCGGCTTGACCTTTCTGTCGAAGTTCTTCTTGACCTTCCGTTGATAGACTTCCATCCTTGCCGATGCATTCCTCGTCTTTCTTCCACTAGGTCAAGCTCGGCGCACAATGAGAGATTATTGCTTTCCTCGTCCAACCTGAGGGCTCTTCTTGATGGGACGAGCATTTCCACGGGTGACACTACCTCCACCCCGAAAGCAAGTGCGAAAGGCGATTCTCGAGTTGCTTCCCTAGGCGTTGTCCTGTATGCCAAAGTACGTGGAGGAGCTGGTCGGCCCACGCACCCTTGTGGCTTTGTAATATCTTTTTCAACCCATCCAAGATCGTTCGATTGGTAACCTCGGCCATTCCGTTTGACTGGGGATGAGTTACCGAGGAAAACCTGTGCTCAATACAGAGCGCATCACAGTTCCGATGGAATCTGACGTTGTCGAATTGACGTCCGTTGTCTGTGACGATTGTCCGGGGAAGGCCGAACCTGCAGACGATGTTTTTCCACACGAAACCCTAGGCGTTGGCATCAGTGATCTTTGCCAAGGGCTCGGCTTCGACCCACTTGGTGAAATAGTCGACGCCGATGATGATGAACTTCCTCTGACCTGACGCTGGTGGGTATGGTCTGAGGATGTCCATTCTCCACTGCGCGAAGGGCCACGGGGAAGTTATGGTCGTGAGTTCTGACGGGGGTTGCCGATCAATCTTGCTGAATAGCTGACATTGTTGGCAACTTTTCACGTGTTTCTCGGCATCTCTGCGCATGGTGGGCCACCAGTAACCCTGTCGGGTTACTCTTCGTACTAGAGAACGAGGACCTGCATGACAACTGCACATACCTTCATGCACTTCATTGATGATTTCCTCGGATTGAATGGGGTCCACACATAGGAGATTCGGATAGCTGAATCCCTTTCGATACAAGTCGTCGCCGATGAGAAAAAACCTTGACGCTCGTCATCTTGTTTTCTCGGCCTCTTCTTTGTCTTCTGGGAGTACCCTATCCCTGATGAAATCCACTAGCGGGGTCATCCACGTCGTCCTGATGTCGACGCTCATCAGCTCTCTGGTCTCTATGGATGGCTCACGAAGCTCTTCTACTAACATGGCTGGTGGCGGTTCGAGCGAGGTCGACGCAAATTTTGAGAGAGCATCGGCTTGCTCGTTCTCAGTCCTCGGTATCTTTACTAGCTCGGCAGAGTCGAAACATGCCATGAGCTTTTGGACTTCCACCTTGTAGGATGCGAGCTTGGTCCCTTTCGTCTCGAACTCCTGTGATACCTGGCTGACGACCAGTTGGGGGTCGCTGTGAATACATACCTTTTTGGCCCCAAGGGACCTCGCCATCTTCAATCCTGATATTACTGCTTCATATTCCGCCACATTGTTATAGGCTTCAAAGCCGAAACGAACCGCGTACCTTAAGTCGAGGTTGTCGGGTGAGTGCATGACTACTCCAGCTCCACTACCCTGAGAATTTGAAGCTCTGTCGACAAAAACTTCCCACCTTTCATCGGCTTCTTCTTCTGGAATTGCTCGGGCAGTCCCCTCGGAAATGAAATCCGCATGGGCCTGCGCCTTGATAGCGACCCGGGGCCTGAACTCGACGTCGAACTCCCCGAGCTCGATAGCCCATTAGGCCAACCTTCCGGAGGACTCGGGTCGTTCGAGGATTTGTCGGATCGATGTGTCGGTGAGGACGACGATCTTATGTGACTGGAAGTACGGACGCAATCGTCGCGCCGCCATGATCAGTGCATACCCGACCTTCTCAAGGTTTGAATATCGCTGCTCGGCTCCTCGCAGTGCTTTGCTCGTGTAGTATACCGGGAGGTGGGCTCGATCTTCTTCTCGCACGAGCACCGAGCTGATAGAATAGGTCGTCGTCGAAAGGTACAATAGCAGTTCTTCCCCGACTTTTGGCTTGCTTAACGTCGGCACGTGAGCCAAGTACTCTTTTAGCTCGTCGAAAGCCCTTTGGCACTCCTCAGTCCACTCGAAGTGACCCTTCCTTAATACCTCGAAGAATGGTTTGCATCGCTCCGCCGACCTGGACATAAACCTACTAAGAGCAGTAATTCTGTCGTTAAGTCTTTGCACCTCTTTTACCATTCTCGGAGCCGTCATGTCGATGATCACTTGGACTTTTTCGGGGTTGACGTCAATACCCTGACGAGACACGAGATATCCCAGGAACTTTCCTGCCCGAACGCCAAAGACGCATTTCTCTGGGTTCAGCTTCATCCCGTATTTCCGAAGTACTTCGAAAGCCTCGGCCAAGTCTCTGACGTGGTCCTCCGCTCGCGGGCTTTTCACCAACATGTCATCGATGTAAATCTCCATTGTCTTTCCGATCTGTTCCTCGAACATCATGTTGACGAGCCTCTGGTATGTTGCTCCTGCATTTTTCAGTCCAAATGGCATACGAGTGAAACAATACAGACCTCTTTCTGTGGTGAAGGATGTTTTGTCCTCGTCTTCTGGAGCCATTCTTATTTGGTGGTACCCGGAGTAGGCATCGAGGAAGCTCAAGAGCTCGTGCCCGACTGTTTAGTCAACTAGTTGATCGATCCAAGGCAGTGGAAGCTATCCTTTGGACATGCCTTGTTTAGGTCGGTGAAGTCTACGCACATCCGCCACTTGCCATTCGCCTTCCGTACCAAGACGACGTTGGCGACCCACTCCGGATAGAACGAATTCCTGACGGTGCCTGCATGCAAGTATTTTGTCAAATTGTTTTCCACCACTTCCTGTCGATCAGCTGACAAAGGTCTCTTTTTCTGACGGATGGGTCGGGCTTCGGGATTCACGCTCAAGTGATGTTGGATGACTTTCGGGTCTATTCTTGGAAGGTCTTCGTCTGACCAGGCGAATACGTTGCCACTCCGGTCGAGGAAAGCGACGATCTCATCTTCCAAGTTTTTGAGTTCGGTCTCGACGACTAGGACTCCCTTCTCGACTTTTATTTGTTTAGTTTTTCCACTGGTTCGTGTCTTTGGACGTTATCAACACCTGGTACATACTCCGAAATAGTGGGTTCCTTTGCTTTGTTGGAGTTTACATAGCACTGGCGTGCCTCAGCCTGACTCCCGACGACTTCCCCTATCCCGCCAAGAGTTGGGAACTTTAACTTCTGGTGATAGGTTGACGGTACTCCCCCTAGCCTCCCGAGCAGACCCCGTCCGAAGATCGCGTTGTAAGCCGACTTCACTTTTACTATAAGGAAGTCGACCTCAACCGTTACATGTCGCGGACGGGCGCCTAATGTCACCTTCAGCCTGACGGATCCCTCAGCAGTGACGGGCGTCCCACTAAACCCAAACAAAGGGGTGGCGACCGGTTTGAGCTCTGTGCTCAGGTTAGTCATCTTGAGGAAACAGTCATAAAACAGGACGTCGGGTGCTGCCCCGTTATCGACGAGGATACGATGTACGGTGCATCCATCGATGTCAGCGTGGATGACCAGTGCGTCGTCGTGGGGGAAACTCAACCCGACAACATCTTTAGTGGAGAAAGTGATAACCTCCCTCGTACCTGGCACCGGGCTACTTAAGCCAAGGATAGCGGCTGACGCGTACGCCTTCCTTTTTCTGCTACTGTCGCCGCCGCTTTCTGACCCGCCGGCGAGGACCAGGACGACCCCTTTCCCTTCGCGCTTGCGATCCTCCTCCGGTTCGCACTCCTTCGGTTTGCCGTCGACGACGTCCTTCCCGATTATTCCTCTGCGTAGCATCTCTGCGATCTCCATCTTGAGGCTTCTGCACTGGTCGGTGAGATGACCGTAGCCCTTGTGGTATTCGCAATAGAGGTCGGCCCCCCGCCCGGAGGGAGGCCTCGCCATAGGCTCAGGTCGCCTAAACTTTGGCAGCTTCTTGATGACTGGGAGGATCTCCGATGGTGGCCTCCCGAAGCGAGGGAGATCCCTGACGCGTCAGTATTCGTCGGGTCGATGGTTCGACTCCTGCCGACCCTCCGAGTCTCGGCGCCTTTCCCCGCACGACTCCTCCTTCCTCGACCTTTTCTCGCTTGGCCCCGTGCTTGCAGTGTCTTTCTCGAGTGGTTGTTTGAGCCTTCCCGCAGCTCCAAGGGTTGACTCCAGCCTCACGTACTTCTGCATCCGAGAAAGGAGGTCAAAGAGACTTATTGGGGGTTTCTTGGCGATGGACGCCACGAACGCCACGTCGGTGCACACCCTTGTGAGTATGTTGACCGCCATCCTTAAGTCTAGATCTACCACTTTCATCACTTCGATCTGGAAATGCTTCGCATAGTCTCGGAACATCTCGTTCTCCTTCTGAGCGATCAGCCATAGTCGTCGGTACATAGTGAGTGCTGTACCGTACTATAGAAGTGCTCCAGGAACCTCTGGGCCAGGTCGGCGAAGCTAGCGATCGACCGTGCGGGGAGCACTTTGAACCACTGCAGTGCTGCATCATCTAGAGTAGACATGAAAGCACGACACTTTAAAGTGTCAGTGACATTTACCATTTCCACCTGCCCCTGGAAGTGGTCGAGGTGGTGGATTGGGTTGGTCGTCCCGTTGTAGCGTCTATATTTTGGTAGCTGGAACTTCGATGGAACCAGCGCCGAGGTGATTTTTTCAGTGAAGGGCGAGGCGGTCAGAAGCGTCGCCACGGACGGGGCCCGCATGCCGAGCTGCAAGGCTTCTATCTTTCTGTTCATTCACGCAGATCGTCTTTCCACTGGGGGTCGAAGGGCGACTCGCTTATGGTGGCTGGAGTGGATTCCGCCGTGAAGTGATCGGCGACGTCGGTTCTTGCTGCATTTTCCGCCACAACGATTGGGACAACCGGAGGAATGTTGTCGGCTTGGTTAAGCGCCAGCGCGGAATCCTCGCCATTGCTTGTTGGACGTCGGCATGGCTTACCGACATGGCCGATGGCGCCTGATGCCGGCTAGGGACCTCCACATCCTCCTGAGCTCCCAGGGCTTGGACCGCTCGACGAACTGAGCCTTCGCCTCGTGCTGGGGGTGTCTGTTGGTTCTGCTCCATCCTCATTAATATCTGCTAGAGGTTTGCAAGTGTCTGCTCGACGCGATCAAGCTGTGAGGATGTCATTGAATCTTGCTCCCCAGCGCCAGAGGCAACCCCGACTATTTCTTCAGTCACGTTGGCTGGTGTGACTTCCTCTTCCGACGGGCGAGCTACCGCCTTTCCCTTGGGTGCCATGGAGAGAAGATTTTTGTATCGCTTCCCACAGACGGTGCCAAATGTTGCTACAGAAGCAAGTGGTGTCAACCGGAGCCGAGCGGAGTGGGCCCCGAGGGGTCAGTGGCGTCGCGTTGTCGTCGGCGAGACAAGTCCGACCTGCAAAGACCACCGAGATTCCTCGGCAGTCGGACACTCCGACGATCAAGTCAGCAAACGGAATTTATGAAAAGAGAGTGTTGTAATTCTACCAAATGTCCTACCTCCTTTTGTAAGGGATGCCCTTGTCTTTTATATGGGCATGGTGGTTTGAATTTCCAGCGGTGGTGAGAGGGCATGTCCTCCTTTTGCGCCTCGACACTTAGTAAGGGAGGTAAAGAAGGCAAACACGACCATCACGGGGCCCTTTACAACCGGACCTGGTAGTCTTGCTGTGATGGGAACTTTCCCAATTGGGCGAGCTACAGTTGGGGCGTGTGGGGTCGTGATTTTTAGAATCCTTACCGTACGATGGGCAAGGTTGGGTTGGAGCCAATCGGATGAGCCCGGATCACGCGCCTGATCTGATGGACCTTCTTGGTCTAGGCTAATGGGTTTTCGAGGACGAGGTTGTTGTCAGAAACCTCGTCAGCTAACCAGGTCGGTCCTCGCAGTCCACGTCGTCGGCCAACCAGGTTGGAGACAGTTGGTTCGTGTCGTCGGCCAACCAGGTCGGCATCACATTAGTTGTTCTTATCATCGGCGAACTAGGTCGGACAATGACGAACAACATCACTAAGTAAAAGAAAGAACTAAATCTCTAAAGGAACTCTACTCCACGAGCTACTCCTCACACTCAGAGTTGCTCATCGCTAAACTCCTCTGTCTCTAAGCATCTGTCTCATCTGTATCATTTAGCAAGTATGCAAGCAACTCACAGGCCACATTCACATACTTATCATGTACATTAAAACATTGCATGAACATAAAACAAGTAAGCTAATACATGCATATCTAGAAATTATACAAGTAACAAATAAACATGCTTTAAACTTTAATCAAATAGCACATGATATTTCTTAACATGATTCCCACTTATAAGACATGCTTCCACATAACCACATGAATATAATATGACACAAGCCTACACATGGTGCTAACATATTCTTATTATTAGCACTTTAATGCATTCCACTCATTCATATGCCACACATGCTTACCTTTACCTTGTTGTTTTAGCCTAATCACATCATATTCACATACTTACATATTATTTCACATAGTCTCTCTCCTCTCTCTTTTTTTTTTTTAAAGAGAGAACGACCACAAGATCAGCGTTCGGTTAAGTGCACCTATCCCCATAGGGGATAAGTGTTTTCACTCCCTAAAGCAATCAACGTATGACCATTGCTTTTATATATTTAAGAAATGATAATACAAAGTCCAGGGGGCATACCCTGTTTGGCGAGGGAATCAATAGATAGAAACCCTCCAAAATAAAGAGTACACAACATCTAATGCATAGGATTCCAGCTTTATCCATCGTAATCACCCCTTAGACGCACATGGTAACTCCTCCTTGTGCCAAAAAATTATGCTCGTCCAAGAGTGTTGAACCACTCTTATATTTTACCCTTTATTTTGGTGATAACAAAGCTCATGTTTAACTTAAAGTATCATTAATATATTTTATATCATGTTTCTCCATGAATATAATATATTATTGTATTATCATATAGATTTACACCGAGTTTCAACTTCGTCATGCATATTTTGATCACGTTTAGTCGAAGCTTACTTCTTTATATACGAAGCTAGCTTAGTCTATATGAAGCTAGCTTTGTCATATCTAAAGCTGGCACTTCGTCATGTGTGTTTAGCTTTGACCGACAATGTTATTTTCTGTTCATCTGAAGTTACACTTCATCATATCCAAAGTCCTATACGAAATTTCAGTTCGACCGACAGCGTTATGATCTGTTTTATATGAAGTTCCACTCGACATATCCGAAGTTCACTTTCATATCCGAAGTTACACTTCATCATATCAAAGTTCCACTTCGACCGATAACGTTGTATTTTGATTTCAGTCGAAGTTTCTTCATCAATCGAAGTGTACGGCCCTAGTGCCCAGACCCTCGGCTCCCACCAAGAATCCGACCACGGCATCACCTCCCATGGGCCGGAGACCCAGACGGGCTAACGGACCAATCTAACAAGATATGTAAAGGAATTCAGTAATGACAACAAGCACTAAGAATGTACTAATAGGTGAAAGAAAATCATCCAACACAAAGTACGAGTCTAGTACAGTCCCAAAGCAACAAAGTACAAGTACTAAAAATAGGGATAACAGGCCCCTTAGGGGCATACCCCGAGGGTGAAGAGTCACAAGTACAGGGGAACATTGCTCACGGAAGATGCCGTCTACTACGGCCCGGTCTCCTCAGCCTACCGTGGAAGGTGGTGCTGTGAAGTCTCATCTGAAAAGGAGGGATTGGGCTTCACGAAGAAGCCCAATAGGGACTACCAATCTCCCACTGGTTCTAACAAGCATAATAGATATATGGTTTTAACAAAAATTAAGCAAGTTAATCTATTCTGCTAATAGAGAAAGTGCGAAAGCATAAAGTAAACTACACAGTCATCGGTCTAAACATGTCGGGACCGGAAACCCATGTAAACCATGACACTAGAATGAAACCCAAGGCTGTAAACATAGACAGAGAACAACTGTCTAGACAAAGACACTAGCCACAGAGAACAACTACCACTAGTAAACGGGTCAAGTGCGCCACACACCTTACCCTAGACCACCAGTCCATGTCTACCACCTCCCGTCGGAGTTAGACACGGAACTAACAAACCACACAACTACCGTAGTCTGGCCGGACTACGGTCTCACATCTGTCCCCTCTAGATGGTACCAGAACCACGTAGAGTGAGACAATGAGAAGGACTAGCTGATCTGCACTGGAAGAATGCCTAAACCACCTCGACGTACCAGACTTAGCCAAGAGAGCTCTGCAAACGACTCTACGTCGCTGTCCCCACCATTTTCCCCTTAGCTCCAGAGTCTGTAACTCGAGCACTCCCACCACCAAGAGAACTCCCTCAACCGGTGCACGGGGTCGGGGGGTCCCAGGTAACGGTAACAACCTCTAACGGGACAAGCCCTCAAGTGCCAAGCACTGGGTGAACGAATAGTGTAGGACCGTGCTAGGAACAACACAGATGCCAGCAAACCAGAGACGTAGCGGAAGGAAAACTCCGAACAGGTCGCCAGTCACTCTTGTCTGAGAAGGCGACAGGGTCACTGTCATTTTCTCAGAGGAGGCGACCAGAGGCTATCGCCACCTGAAGGTGACACCTAGCCTGTCGCGACCTAGGTCAGAAGGCGATGATGTAAGCGTCGTGATTTGGGTCGCGACAACGACCTTGTCGTGACCACATATAGAAGTTTGAGTGCCTTCCCAAGACCTCCCACAACCCTACAATAAACTAGGTTTGAAGGCGATGGCCACCCTGTCGCAACCAAAAAGCGACAGGGTGATCGTCGCTACAAGACCAGAAGGCAACAGGGCGACACGTCATGTTCTGGGTCACGACAAGAACCTTTTCGCGACTACAGACAGAGACCTGGGTGTCAACCTGAGGCCTCCCAAAACGCCTCTAAATGGCAATTCCGGTGCACACAGAGGGAGGGGAGCATGGAGAATGATGTAAAGACATGTTAGAGGCACAAACCACCCTCATTCACACCCATGCATGTCAAGGATATGCATGTACAGTCCAAAAACCTCACATGCACATCATGATAACTCTCAAACCCCAAACCCCAACACAAGCTCAAGAAGCCAAACACGTATCATACACACCTAGCATGAATCTACCAGGGCTTGGAGAAGGGAAGGGTAGTCCTAGCATGATAGAACTAGGGGGAAGGATAAGAGTCCCTACCTCAAATAGAAGAGCCAACCCGTTAGTGTGATGGACCACGTCGTTCAAACCCGTTAACCCAATAACGAGCTTGATCCGACTTCGCCTTCCGCGAACAAGCCGAAGCCTCGCCAGGGATATCACACGCATGTCCATGAAAACATAAAGGAACACACTGATATATATAAGATTCAACATTCCACACATAGTTACAATGGATTTACATAGCCAAATTTCAACAAAAGTCAAACTCAAGTACATAGGCCTGGGGCATACCCCGGGGCACAACAGAAAAGTAAATTACACTGCTGGAGGCGTGAACCCAACACCGCTACGATGCGGCTCCAAACTAGAAGATGGGTGAGAAACCTTCTGCTCTCCCTCACCTGAAAGCAATATGGGGTGAGCCTCACGAGTCACTGGCTCAGTAGGGAAATTCCCTCAAAAGTCACAAACAACAAAACACAAGAGAAGCAGGAGTGTAGCATAGTTATTTATAGCTAACAAGTCTATCTGAACAGGAAATAATAATCACATTGCTTAAATAAAATTAATATAATAATAGAATTTCAGCTTCAATAAATAAACGGCAAACCACGCTCAGAAGTACAAGCTAAAGAAGGGTAACGACAAACACGAGTCACGAAGACTGGTTCGCGACACCAGCTACAGACCTGGACAAACAACACAGGTCTACCTCTCAGCCTCGTAGCCAAGGACGAAAGGTCCAGCTACCGCTCCACCACAACAGAACCAACAAGCTGTGGAGACCAACTCTCACCACACTGCATATCACACAGCTACAGCTCCATGCCTGGCACCTTTAAGGTCTCTAGTCTGAGCACCCTAAAGTGAGGCACTGGAAACAAGGACTAGCTGGGGACCAGTACGTCTACCGGTGTCCGTCTCCCAACCAAGAGCACGCTACAAGCGACTAAGTACACCCACACCACACAAGCTGTTGTCCCATTGTCGTCTTTCCCTCAGCCGGACATACTACTTAAACTACGGAGTGAGGGTGTCTAGAAAGACAACACAGACCCTAGCGGTACACAAGTACCGAGACAAGACCCCGAGCACTATGTGTCTGGCTCACAGAGAACCTGGGGTACTCGACTCGAGAGGTAACCACGGGTGGCGTCGTATACCCGACTTGCCTCGCACGCACAATCACACAAACTCGGAAATGCCACTTACCACAAGTGCCAATGCACCACATAATAACCATAACTCACAAACCCACTTTCATTCAAACTCATACGTGTAAACAATCATAACACTATGCAGACAAAACTGGGCTCGGGTAGCAGTCTTCCAAATTGCGACAGATAAAGATGTCGCAATTTGATGACTGAATCACAACGGACCAAGTCATCGCGATACAGACTGAATCGCGACGTCTGTATCCATCGCGATTCAGCTGTCGAACCCTACCCGAAAATTCCCCTCCGGGGGAAGCCCAAATCACCCCTATACAATCCATTTTCATGCTATTTTGCCGTGAAATTAATCTCTACACATGCTATCTACCATGCTTAACCCATTAAAACCATTTAAAATCTTATTCATGCATCATTCACATAGGAAAGGAGAAGAATCCCCCTACCACACGAAGAATGCAAAAGACGCATAAACCGGCGCTGCCCTGGCGTTTCCTGTGCTCCATGCAACATCCTCGCGCCGGAAACCCGCCAATCCGCACGTCGAAAACTCCAAAACATTAGAAATCCTCCAAAAAACCCCACACAGGCTGCCCCCATGGCTGAGCAATGCTCCCTGCACTGCTCGGACTGGGGGTGGTCGACTTTAACTTCGAAGCAGAATTGTAACGGGGCGTGACGTTGCGATTTAATCGCGACAGGTAAAGCCGTCGCAATTAAACACGACGCCTCTGCATGCACCATGCGGCATGCATGCAGACGTGCACCCATGGAAGCTGCGTTAGAAATGCGACGACCAGGCAGTCGCGATTCTCAGAATCGCGTTGCCTGATCTGGTAGCTGTAATCACGAAATTTGCTCCCTAAAGAAAGATGATAAAAATAAAGAAAAGGACCGTGATCACCACCAAAGTAGTTGCAAAAATGATAGGTACGAAGAACAAATACTAACTACCTTGGAAATATGAAGAATAGTGCAGAAGAATACCTAGTCATGTGAACGCGATGCGCAAGCCGTCGCCTTATGGAGAGCGTGACATGGAGGGTGCCGCCTTCTGATTCTCTGAACACGACGCGCAAGCCGTCGCCTTCTGAAGATCGCGACCAGGTGTGTGTCACCTTCTGAAACAGAGGATGAAGACTGTGGATTCCTTTCTTCCTTCTCCTCAGCCGGCCAAGGGGCAAGAGCCTCGTGCCTGAGATGTCTTCTTTAATCTGCCAAGAACATCAAAACAACAAGAAACCCATTAGAAATTTGTTTGGTGTAGAATCCATCCCAAATAATCAAAGAACATGAAGAAATTGGAAGGAACTCACGTGGGGTGATGTTTTAACCCCTTTTGGTGATTAAAATAGGTGTGTGTGGAGTGTTCTAATGCAAATCTACGAAAAGAAGTGAAGCTAAACGTGCATGTATGAAAGAAAAAGTGTGAAGAACAAGAGAGAGAAAGCGTAGAGGGGAATAAATCACCCTGGGGGGCACTTTCTGGTCGTCTAGAGGCTGAGAGGTCTTCTGGGGATTCGTAGCTCTCTGGGAGAGGAAGAAGCAGACGCGGCCTTGCCCTAAACCGTGCCCTATTGACAGTTTTATATGCCATTATTCCTGAAGGGATGGGAAAGGAATAATGAGCTGGAGTCTGACTTTGGGTAATTGTGCTCGTGCAAGGAGAGTCAGAACGTTGCAAGGAGGCTCTAAAAAAGGTTTCCTCCAAGTTTGGAAGGATTTGGAGATCTCTAGACCCACCAAAAGACAAATTATTCATGAATAGCAAGGGTCCAAGTGGGAAAAGGAAAGCCACGTTGCATGGTTCTGTGAAGGAAATCAGAATGCGATAGGCTCTGTGTTGCTACCAGGTAGCGATGCCTCGATATGTCTTCTTCTATTGAGGGAAGTCTTTAAGCATTTTCTGGTGAATTTTCAGGGAATTAAAAGGCCAAATGAGAACGCGACGTATCGAGGTGTCGCCTTCTGAAGAAGATCGATTATGGTCCTGGAGGGAATTGGTATAGGCCTGAACGAGACATGAAGGGCGTCGCCTTCTGAATGTGAACGTGACTGGGACACTGTCGCCTTCATGATCTTTCAGCATATGACTCACTCAAAGTATCTGATCTCCTTGCATGGGTATCGGATTGGCACACGGTTTGAGGCGTTGGACTCCCAACTCAAAGAGCTATGTGATGATCATGAAGACTGATTGATTTGACAAGGAAGAGCCCACTAGTGCGATTTCTTAATAGGAAGATGCCATGATCGGATAAAGCCAGCTTGACGATGATGAGCCAACGTGAGGCATCAATGATGTGATAAGGAATTTGGCTCAGCTTATGGGCCAGAAATAGGTGTCTACAGATTGCCCCTCCTTGATGCTTGCTTTGCAAGGAGTGGAGCGATAGTGGAGCAGAGATGGCATGAAATGACGATGTAGTGGAATGAAGCGAAATGAGATGAAAAGCGGGCATCAAGGCAAAGAGACACCCATTCTGAACGAATAAGCAGTGAGAATTATCCGGCGATCTCCGAACATGGCTGGAACAGAGTGCAAGGATGGCTCCAATCTAGGACGAATAAAGATTAAAAGATTTTTTGGGCTGATGTGTCATTTACTCTTGACCCCTCTGCATAGGTTGTCTTCAGCTTGTGCCCCCGTTGCTTATGTACTTTCCTTTTCATGCTTCCCATATATATAAAATATGTCTAGCTGATTGCGACATCAGAGGTTCACTCTTTTGTCGTATCAGTATAGATATCGCTTTATTAAAAAAAAAAGATTAAAAGAAAAGAAATGATCAACCTCTTGACGAAGAGGTACCCTGGCCATGTTAGGCTTGCAGGTTTCGTTCATTAGGGGATAGGTGCTGTCCCGGCGGGTCGATTCGACTCTGGCCTTCGAGCGATTCACGGCTAATGAGCGGATCAATGGGGAATAGGATGACTGATATAATGAATGGGGATGAGAGGAATCCTGAATAGGAACCATACTGGAAAACTGAATCGAGCAACTAGCTCGAAGAGAACTTTCAAATTCAGAATGGAACAGAATTCCTTGTTTGGGACATGAAGATCTGGTTGGACATCATGAAAAGCTGGCTTTGACTAATCATGAAGCATGAAGCTCAAAATCCTACATGATGCATGCTGGGCTAAAAGAAAAGAAATCATAAAATAAAATGTAAAAAAGGAGAAAATAAGAAATACTCAAGGATAATATTGCTAGACAAAATGAGCAAGGGTCAAGACACTTTGCATCCCCGGCGTGTGATAGAATCCATCGTCCCCAAGCCATACCATCTAACGGCCTATCCAACGATTAACACTGTGCACCTAGATCATCCTCGTTTTTGTTGAAGGGAAAAGGAGTATCACAGTGGGATTAATTAATCTATATATAGCTTATATCTGATTAGACTATTCTTG
>JACBKR010002956.1:0-31929 GCA_014218235.1 Colocasia esculenta | reverse complement strand
ATTGGAGCTATCCCAAAATCCTCATGGAAGCGCTCATTTCTAATCTTATCTTTCTTAGTCTTACACACATCCATCTCAACATCATCATCTTCGCTACACACATTTGTAATGTACTCTTTTAGCACTGCCCAACACTCTGGTACCATATAATAAAGCAGGTCTCACTGCCATTCTATAAAATTTTCCTTTAAGTTTCACTGGTATACGACAATCGCAGAGGACTCCTGATGCACTTCTCCACATTTTGCCAACTTGCCTTAATCATGTATGCCACATCGTCATAAATCTCCCCATTCTCTTGGATAATAGACCCTAAGTATCGAAAGCTCACTATCTAGGAATATCTTGTCCATCAATTGGAATCATATCTTCGTAACCCTCATCTATTATTATAATTACAATGCATAAACTCTGACTTACTCCTACTGATTTTAAAACCTTTAGATTCCAAGACATGCCTCCAACTTTCTAGCTTAGCATTTAACCCATCAATACTCTCATCATAATTCTATTTTCTGCTAGAGTCCTCTTTCTTGTTTTTTGCCCTTGTAGTCTTTATGGGATGTTACATGATGTGACCTTTGCTTCCTCAGGAATTTCCTAAAGTTTCGAGCTAGCTTTGCCACTTCTCCCGCATCTTCACTTGACGAACTTTCATCCGAGCAAACAACCTTTGACTTTTTGGCTTTGAGAGCCACATCTTTTTTCTTGACAATTGGTTGCTTAGCTTCCTCCTTTTTACGTTGATCTCATAAGCCACTGAGACTTTCAATCAACTCCTCCACAGTTAGGCTTGACAGGTTTTTGGGTCCTCTATGATTGTGGCCTTGGTGTGCCATGCTGGTGGGAGGGATCTCAGAATTTTACGGACTATCTGTATCTATGTAATTCTTCCAGAGTGTCTTCAGTTCATTTGTGATCTTGGAGATCCATGCAAACATGTCAGAGATTGTTTCAATAGGTCTCATATTTGAACATTCATATTCATGGACCAGAATATTTGTTTTAGTCTCCTTGGCTTCTAAGTGACTTCATACATCAACCTGAGCTTATCCCAACCCCTATCTTCTTCACTGAGTTGCACATGGAGACACGAGACTATTCATTAAGATGAATATGTTCAAAGCACTAAAATTAATCTTGGATTTTTTAATATGATCCTCTATCCACTTCCCTCATCCTCTGCAGGTAGTATATATGGATCAATATTACGACTTTCAGACTCATAATCTGACCCTGAGAAACACATGCATACAGTTTTCCAATAGGAATAAATACTACCATCAAGTGGTGGAGACGTTGAATAGAGAAACCTTCAGGCATGAATCCCTTATGGCCATCACAAACAGGATCTCTCTTTAGATCAAAAGTTTTGCTCTGATACCAATTGTAGAGTGAGGATAGGATGGACAACCAAGAGGGGATGGGTGAATTGGTTATCATCCAATTAAAAATATTTTACACAAAATAGATAAGACTCAATTAATCAAAACTATTATGTGATATGCACAGCGGAATATAACAAGTATATAGACTAAACCGGCTATCCTAAGGTGTGTAGAACAGAGGTAGAAGAAAACAGATCAAACCACACATGCACACAGGATTTAGAGTGGGTCAGCAAACACACCCCCATGTGCGCCTATGTCCACTACCCCACACCCCTATGAGAATTTCTAGTAACTTGTTCCTAGGTACAAGCGTAAACCCTTACACACGGTGTTGAACCACTCCTATATTTATCCCTTATTTGGTGGTGATAAAAAATCCATATTTAAGTTAATATATAATATCATTATCATGTTTCTGATGAATACAATATATTCTTGCATTATCACTTCAGATTTACACTAAATTTTAACTTCATATATCTGAAGTTTCACTTCAACCGACAACATAATTTTTGAACATTCGAAGTTTAACTTTGTCATATCTCATGTTTTGGTTAATAAAATACGTAACTTTAATGAGTGCATAACCATCTGCATATATAATCTTCAAATACAATATAATAGTATGACAGAAGAATGTATTTTATAAACACTATATTTGGAAAGCACATATGTCTTTTGTTTGCTCAAAATTTTCTAAGTCCACAACTATGTGTGTGGTGTGTGTGTCTATATATATATTGTATATACATAATACAACATCAAACTCTAGACTCCCATAAGTGTCAAAGTAGGATATTGATTTGAAACAAATGAAGTCCAACTCCGACTCCTGAAAAGTCAAAGTGGTTCAACTCCGACTCTTGGAAAGTCGAAGTGGTCCTACTTCAACTCTTGGAAAGTTGAAGTGTGATACATTTTCCGACTTCTTATAGGTTGAATTTCTAAAACATTGATTACATTAGAACATCAATTGCTTCACTTAAACATCGATTTTGTTCAAACATCAATTACCTTAGAATATCGATTGTGTTCAAATATCGATTACACTTAAACATTGATTACATATATGGATTACATTCAAACATCGATTACACTCAAACATCAATTACCTACATAGATTACATTAAAGATCGATTGCTTCACTTAAACATTGATTATTGTTAAAACTGACTCCGACTCCTCTAAAGTTGAAGTGTGATAATTGTCTCACTGCGACTTCTGTACAGTCAAAGTCTCTATACTTAAACATTGATTGCCTATATTTTCAAATATTTCAAAATGTTTGTGGCGGCACTGAAAGTCATAGTACTACTGTTATCTTTTTATTTATCTGTCTGAAGGGAGTCTTCTTTATGTCTATCCTCAGGGTAGGTGTAACGTCGCGCGTTTTCCGGATCCCCTGGATCCCGATTTAGCGGGTTTGGTGGCCAATGTGTGGCCCTTAGTGTTGGTGTTTTCTTATTAGATCCTTACCAGGTTTGGTTATGGGTCTGTGTTGGTGTTCAGTGCGCTGGACATCAACTGTAGGTTGGCGTCCAGGTGGGTGACGTCGACTTTGTGTTGACGGCCATGGGTTGCCGTTAACATGGTTTTAGCGTCCATCGATGTGGACGTCTAGAGTGATGAACTTGGCGGCCAAAGATGTGGACGCCTAGTTGGGGCGGTTTGGTTAGCGGCGCAGAGGTTGACGTTAACCTGAGGCGGCTGTGTGTCTTTAGGGGTAACCCGAAGCCCTCTTCCTTCTCCATTTTCTCTCCTCTTCTCCCCCACCTTCGCCCTAGTGTTGTTTCCCCTACTTCTGGAGGTTGACGGGAATATGTGGAAGGCTGTGGTGCGCGTGGGAGCGCAGAACAGATGGGAGACGACAGATTGAAGGGCGATGTTCGCGGGAAGCTCCTCGGGTTCTGTCGCGAATCGAGGTTCTATAGGAGTTTAATCGCACTATGAGGTAGGGACTGGACCCCTGGATTCTTCATGGTTGATTGGTTATGGTTTGTTTGTATAGATGCATGTTAATTGAGTTTTTGGGATAAGGGTTCTTCATGTTGGGGAATTAGGTGGTTTGATCGATCCAGTATTGGATCTTGCTCTCTGGTTTAATTATGGTATATACATCTAAGGGGGAGTGTTTCCCCTTGTTTCTTATTGTATTATGGCAAGATTGCCCGTGCAATCAGTCTAGGGCCATTGTGGTGTTCTGGCGGGTTCTGCAATGAAGATCTTGGCGTCAACATCGGTTGACGCAGAGTTCTTCGTTGGGAGATTAAGGGCTACGTATCTAGCCGTTGATTGTGAGTAAACGGCCAAGTGGTGGCGCTTACTGGTGTGACGGCAAGGGACATTGTCGTTATATCCTTTAGACAGCAATCGATGTTGTCGCTAATGTGTGCATGCGTCAGCACTATCTGTTTTACGTGTTTGTGTGTGCATGGCGATGACCGATGTGAGCCAGTGGCATTGTTACGCTCTTGGAGCATACTGCCATGTAATGGGCATGTTTTACGTGAATAATGTATGGTGCACGTAGAGGTTTAAGTATGTGTATATTGTCCATGTGTTAGACATCTTGTTTACATAGATAATGTGTGATATATTCATCGTGAGGTAATATACCGTGATATCTACGAGGTTTGGATGCTATGTATATTGTTTGTGTGTTCATGGCATACCGTGCGTTATTGTGGTTAATAATTAGTGAGATCAGTCTGTGTGTTGCAGCGATGAGGTTCCTATGATCTTTAGGATCTCTTGTGAATTATACTAGATGGATTATTAAGTGTTGTCATGCTATTATATTTAGTGTGGCAGTGGAGGTCACCGTGTGACCAATGACAAGCTGCGGTGTTATCTTTAATATGGTTAGTGTATGTAGCTGTGCAAATTAGCTTGTGAGTCACAGGGTGACTAGGACAAGCTATCCTAATGGTAATTTGTGTATCGTAAACGATATAGAAAGTGTTTATGTATATATCGTGGTTTGAGCTTGGCGAGTTGGGTGGTCCGGCGCCTATCCGGAATGCCTCTCTAGTCGGGTACCCCAGGTTCTTTGTGAGTCAGGCACGTGTTTGTTGTGCTCGGAGTTGTCCCGGTACTTGTGTGTACCGTTGAGGTCTGTGTCGTCTTCCTGGACACCCTCACTCCTGTGTTTGAGTTGTACGTCTGGCTGAGGGAAAGACGGCAGTGGGACAGCGACTTCCCAGAGTTTGTTCTTGTGTCGCTTGTAGCGCGCTGTAGTTGGGGGTACGGACACCAGTAGAGTCACTGGTCCCCAGCTAGTCCTATTTTCCAGTGCCTCACTTTAGGGTTGTCCGGTCAGAGACCTAGAGGTGCTAGGCATGGACCTGCAGTTGTGTGTCTGCAAGTGTGGTGTTGGTTGGTCTCCACAGTTGTTTGACTTCTTTCTTGTGGTGAGCGGCAGTTGGACCTTTCGTCCGTGACTGCAAGGCTGAAAGGTTGTTCTTGTGTTGTGTTGTCCGAGTTGGATACTGGCCTGATCAGCTAGTAGTCTGTTCCGTGTGGTGGCGTCGTTCTTTCCGACTCATGCTTTGCTACTTGTCATGGTTCGTGAGTTTGTGACTCATAGTCGAGGTTTGACTCGTTCGAGGTGTGCCCTGGTGTTGGCACAGTTGTGACTACGGTTGTGGTTTGTGGTGTGCCCGAGTGGTGGCACAGTTTTGGTTATGGTTGGTGAGTGTTGGCTCACTAAATGTGGTTTAGTTTGCTATCGTATGCCCTGTTACGGTACTGGTCTACTTGTGGTTTCCAGTGGGTACTTTGTGGTAATAGGTACCTGTACCCTGTGTGGGTAATGGTTTGTGGTGGTATGTCATATACCAGTCTTTCTGCTGTTGACGTGGAATTGTGTTTCGTGGAGGTCGAGTGGTGTGACCTTCCACTCAATGTGTTTTACCCTCCTTGGGTAAGCTTCCGATTATAGTTTTTATATGATGATGGATTGGCCGTTGTAGCCAGTCCTGTTACCTTATGTGTGGTTTTCAATATATAGTGGTTTGGGGTAGAACGGACCAGCTCTTGGTCAGCGGTCATGTACCCATGTGTTTGGAGTTCGCCTGTGAAGCTTATAGCCTAGACAATGTTTGCCTGGTGGGCCTATAGCTTAGGCGATTAGTCGTTGGAATAATGTGCCTGAGAGGCTTGCGGCCTAGTCATTTCTGTTCTTGAGTAGACAGTAGTGTTGTGCTAGTCTTATGGTTCTTCTTTCTTCGTTAAAAAATATGCATTTGTTTATCAATTATGTTTTAAGCTGTTATTAAATTATAAATGTTGTGAGCATGCCATGGTTTGGCTATTTGTGTGGCCAGGAGACTGAGCATTGAATTGAGAGTCTCTTCGTAGTTGTGTGGTGGTCCTTGTGTAGCCCTACTGAGCCAGTGACTTGTGAGGCTCACTCCCCTACAGTTCTTTTCAGGCTTGCCGAGTGTTTGGCCTGCAGCGGCGTTGTGTCAGACTTGTACCACCAACAGCTGTGTAGTAGTTAGTTGTGTGAGCTTGGGCTCCCTCGGGGCATGCCCCAAGTAGTTGTACTTTTTAATTAGACATGTATCATGTTATGGGACAGTTGTAAATTGTTATATGCAGATATGAGCACATGTACTTTTTTGTGTCTTATAGTTGTGGTTTGTCTTTTATATTCTTACTGGACCCTTGTCTGAGCTATCCTTGCAAGACTTCGGTCCGTTCGCGGGAGGCGGATCTGGATATGGAGCCTTAATGGGCATAAATACCCCGGTCCGTCACAGTTGGTATCAGAGCAATGTCCAGTTAGAATATGAAAAGACATTGAAAGTATAATGTCCAATACATGATTAATGTCCACTGTTGGTAGTAAGTCTGCGATTTTGTGTGATATAAAGTAGTTTTTACGTGAGCCTTGGCACGTAAACCGTGTGTTTCTGTTTGTTAAATTGGCAGTTGGAAGCAGTTGTTATGCCACAACGTGAATAGTGGTATAAGTTGTGTGGTAGCATCCTGGCACTAGTGCAGTTAAAGCAGTTAAATTATAAGTGTTTAAAAGTTTTCAGTTGTAGAGATTAGAGGAGAAATGTAAGTAGTGCTCTGAGAGGGATATGTCTGTTATATGTTAGTAAAGTACATAGTTAACAGAGACAAGTATAGGATATTACTGTGATAGATCAGCAGAATGTTATTAATAAAGAAATAGTGTGTGTGTGTGACAAGTTGCAGTTGAGAACCTCAGCAAATGTATTGTGGCATTAGAGATCTGAGTCGGATGATATCAAGAAACAGTGTGAATGAGAATGTGATTAGTATATGAAGAGTTTGACATGATTAAGTAAAGCAAATCAGCTTAAAAGAGGTACTGGTACATAAAAGAATAGTGATGATTAAGTGTACCTGAGATCGGAAATTTGAGAAAAACGTTGTTATGAATAGTGATGGTAATATGAAGTTTGATATGAGGATTTGTACAAATATGTACAGAAAGGATCAGTTGAATAAAGAAAGAAAGAAAAGAAGAATCAGTGTGTAAAGAGATTTCTAAGAATTGCATAAGAAAAATATTTAGTTGATAAACGACAAGTATGAGGAATTCTTCAGAAAAAGTTAGTAAAGATGGTTGTGCTAAAGATAAGAGCAGTGAAAGTTAGTAACTGTGAGCAGTTCGAGGAAAATCAAAATTAAAGTTAAGCATGTTAGAATGAGTTCAAAGCAAATGAATAGAATGGAAAGAAGTGCATTAATGGAGAAGCAGTTATAAATATTGAGTTGAGAAAAACAGCAAGACAGATTGCAAATATTTATGTTATTTGAGAAAAGAGCATTTAATGGAATAAGGGAAGCAGACAGAGCAAGTTGTTATATTTAAAGAAATTGGTATTAAATTTGAGTTTTGCTGTATTTTAAAGAAGGATGATTAAATACCAGAAAGATTTATAGTATGAACGGTACAGCAAAATTAGCCAGGCAGCATAATGATAAGAGAAGTATTTTGCGGAAAAGAGTTATGATTAGAATGATTGGCAGTTTAGATAAAGAAGAAAATATGGACCAGAGAAAGAAAGAATTTAGCAAATGATGAAGTAAATAAAATCAGATGAGTCAGAAAATGTCAGTTAGAGTTTGCATATCGGTTGAAAGAAATGATTTAATTGAACAGAAGTGAACTGTTGTTAAGATATTTCGGGGTAATGCTGGAGCAGATGATTAAGTATATTTGGAAAGTTTAGGCCCCAGAATTATGAAGTTAGCCAGAGAATGTCAGTAAAGCAAGAAAGGTATATGAAGAGTGAAGCATGTTAATAGTTGGTTTGGCAGGTCAGAAATGCAATAATATTTTCAGCATGAATTAATGAATGAGATGATTGAGAAACAGTAAAGTTAGAAATGAATGCAGTTGAAGTCAGAAGAAAGTAATTGTTCGGTGTGATCAGAGTAGCGCAGCGGAAACTGAAACAAGAAATATTTAATATCCACATATTGTTTAAGATTTGCTGGGATAAGAAGAAAGTGTAAAGTTTTGCCCAGTGGATAAAGGAGCAGAGTTATTATGGTTTTCAATCAGAGATGACTTGAAATGGTATGAGCGAATAATATGAAAAGGACAGGAAATTCAAAGATGGTGATTGGTTTTCTTTGAAGAGGTGACAGTTGCGAATGTAAATGCAGATGAGGCAGATAACAGCAAGCAATGATAAATAGAAAAAAAGAAAATGGCATCAGAAATTCAAAAAAAAAAGTTTGGAAAGCTTATGGCATGATAGAGTATTACAGTGTAAGATACTCAAGAAAGGTAAAGTAGTCTCGAAAGAAATATTGCAAACACAGCCGGAAAATTGTGGAAGCAGATTCAGTCCAAGGAGATAAAACGCCATTAGCAAGGTAGAATCGTCTACAATTGAAAAGTAAGGAAAGGCAATGGAATTGACAGAATAGAGTAATTGTGAAATGAATTGAAGAAAAGAAAAGAACAAAGCAAGGATGGAAATGGATAGATGAATTGAAAGGTTAATGCAGAGAAAGAGTATCCTTCTTGTTATGTATATGGTTTCATTTCTTTAGGTGATTAATCTGGTTGTTGTGATTTGTTATATGTCGAGGACGACATTTCTTTTTAGGTGATAATAATGTAACGTCGCGCGTTTTTGGATCCCCGTGGATCCAGGTTTAGCGGGTTTGGTGGCCAATGTGTGGCCCATTAGTGTGTGTGTTTCTTATTAGATCCTTACCAGGTTGGTTATGGGTCTGTGTTGGTGTTCAGTGCGCTGGACATCAACTGTAGGTTGGCGTCCGGTGGGTGACGTCGACTTTGTGTTGACGGCCATGGGTTGCCGTTAACATGGTTTTAGCGTCCATCGATGTGGACGTCTAGAGTGATGAACTTGGCGGCCAAAGATGTGGACGCTATAGTGGGGCGGTTTGGTTAGTGGCGCAGAGGTTGACGTTAACCTGAGGCGGCTGTGTCTTTAGGGTAACCCGAGCCCTCTCCTTCTCCATTTTCTCTCCTTTTCTCCCCCACCTTCGCCCTACTGTTGTTTCCCCTACTTTTGGCAGTTGACGGGAATATGTGGGAAGGCTGTGGTGGCGTGGTGGTAGCGGCGGAACAGATGGGAGACGACAGATTGAAGGGCGATGTTCGCAGGAAGCTCCTCAGGTTCTGTCGCGAATGAGGTTCTATAGGAGTTAAACGCGCTATTGAGGTAGGGACTGGACCCCTGGATTCTCATGGTTGATTGGTTATGGTTTGTTTGTATAGATTGCATGTTAATGAGTTTTGGGATTAAGGGTTCTTCATGTTGGGGAATTAGGTGGTTTGATCGATCCAAGTATTGGATCTTGCTTCTCTGGTTAATTATGGTATATACATCTAAGGGGGGGTGTTTCCTTGTTTCTCTATTGTATTTATGGCTAGATTGCCCGTGCAATCAATCTAGGGCCATTTTGTGTGTTCTGGCGGGTTCTGCAGTGAAGATCTTGTCGTCAACATCGGTTGACGCAGAGTCTTCGTTGGGAGATTAATGGCTAGGTATCTAGCCGTTGATTGTGAGTAAACGGCCAAGGTGGTGTCGCTTACTTGGTGTTGACGGCAAGGGACATTGTAGTCTATATCCTTTAGACAGCAATCGATGTTGTCGCTAATGTGTGCATGCGTCAGCACTATCTGTTTACGTGTTTGGTGTGCATGGCGATGACCGATGGAGCCAGTGCACTTGTTACGCTCTTGGAGCATACTGCTCATGTAATGGGAATGTTTTACGTGAATAATGTATGGTGCACGTAGAGGTTTAAGTATGTGTTATTGTCCATGTGTTAGACATCTTGTTTACATAGATAATGTGTGATATATTCATCGTGAGGTAATATACAACGTGATATCTACGAGGTTTGGATGCTATGTATATGGTTTGTGTGTTCATGGCATACCGTGCGTTATTGTGGTTAATAATTAGTGAGATCAGTCTGCGTGTTGCAGCGATGAGGTTCTGATCCTTTAGGATCTCTTGTGAATTATACTAGATGGATTATTAAGTGTGGTCGTGCTATTATATTTAGTGTGGCAGTGGAGGTCACAGTGTGACCAATGACACAGCAAGCTGCGGTGTTATCTTTAATATGGTTAGTGTATGTAGCTGTGCAAATTAGCTTGTGAGTCACAGGGTGACTAGGACAAGCTATCCTTAATGGTATTTGTGTATCGTAAACGATAATAGAAAGTGTTTATGTATATATCGTGGTTTGAGCTTGACGAGTGTGGTGGTCCGGCGCCTATTCCGGAATGCCTCTCTAGTCGGGTACCCCAGGTTCTTTGTGAGCCAGGCACTGTGTTTGTTGTGCTGGTTTGTGTCCGGGTACTTGTGTTGTACCGTTGAGGTCTGTGTCATCTTCCAGACACCGGTTGAGTGTTTGTTTGTACGGGCTGAGGGAAAGACCGTGGGACAGCGACTTCCCAGAGTTTGTTCTTGTGTCGCTTGTAGACGCGCTCGTAGTTAGGGGGGTAACGGACACTAGTATACGTCACTGGTCCCCAGCTAGTCCTGTTTTCCAGTGCCTCACTTTAGGGTGCTCTGGCCAGAGACCTAGAGGTGTAAGGCATGGACTTGCAGTTGTGTGTCTGCAGGTGTGGTGTTGGTTGGTATCCACAGTTGTTTGACTTCTTTCTTGTGGAGCGGCAGTTGGACCTTTCGTCAGGGAGTGACTGCGGAGCTGAGAGGTGTTCTTGTGTTGTGTTGTCCGGGTTGGATACTGGCCTGATCAGCCAGTAATCTGTTCCCGTGTGGTGGCGTCGTTCCTTTCCGACTCATGCTTTGCTACTTGTCGGGGTTCGTGAGTTTGTGACTCATAGTCGAGTTTGACTCGTTCGAGGTGTGCCTAGTGTGGGGCATAGTTAGTTGTGACTACGGTTGTGGCTGGGTGTGTGTGCCCGAGTGGTGGCACAGTTTTGGTTATGGTTGGTGAGTGTTGACTCACTAAATGTGGTCTAGTTTGCTCTCGTATGCCTGTTACGGCACTGGTTTACTTGTGGTTTCGGTGGCTGTAGATGGGTACATGTACCATGTGTGGGTAATTGTGTGTGGTAAGTCATTACCATGTGTGGTAATCTTCTGTGTGACGTGGAATTGTGTTTCGTGGAGGTCGAGTGGTGTGACCTCCACTCAATGTGTTTTTACCCTTCCTTGGGTAAGCTTCCGATTATAGTTTTTATATGTGATGGATTGGCCGCTGTAGCCAGTCTTGTTACCTTATGTGTGGTTTTCAATATATTGTGGTTTGGGGTAGAACGGACCAGCTCTTGGTCAGCGGCCTGTACCCATGTGTTTAGAGTTCGCCTGTGAAGCTTATAGCCTAGACAATGTTTGCCTGGTGGCTTATAGCTTAGGCGATTAGTCGTTGGAATAATGTGCCTGAGAGGCTTGCGGCCTAGGCATTTTTGTTGTTGAGTAGACCAGTAGTGTTATGCTAGTCTTATGGTTCTTCTTTCTTCGTTAAAGAATATGTATTTGTTTATCAATTACTGTTTAAGCTGTATTAAATTATAAATGTTGTAAGCATGCCAGTTGGCTATTTGTGTGGCCAGTGAGACCCATTGAGGTTGAGGTCTCTTCCGTTAGTTGGTGTGGTCCTTGTGTAGCCCTACGAGCCAGTGACTTGTTGAGGCTCACTCCCCTACAGTTCTTTTCAGGGCTGCCGAGTGTGTTGGCCTGCAGCGACGTTGTGTCAGACTTGTACACCAGCAGTTGTGTAGTAGTTAGTTGTGTGAGCTTGTGCTCCCTCGGGGTATGCCCCAGGTAGTTGTACTTTTAATTGGACATGTATTCATGTAATGGGAACAGTTGTAAATTGTTATATGCAGATATGAGCATATGTACTTTCTTGTGTCTTATACTGTTGTGGTTGTCTTTTATATTCTTACTGGACACTTGTGTGAGCTATCCCTTGCGAGACTTCTGTCCGTTCGCGGGAGGCGGATATGGATATGGAGCCTTAATGGGCATCGGTAAGATAGATACCCTGGAGTAAGGCCCCACCTAAATAATCTAGATGTCAGTGAAAATCATGGACCTTTGCACATAAAAAGGTATGGCTATCTGCCATAAGACTTTTTTAGTCGAACGTGTTCCTGTTTGCATTAATGTCTGCAGGACTATTCTACTCCTAGTCAAAACATTTGGACTGCTATTAGCATCCGTTAGACACATGAAGATGTTTGTTAGACAAAAGCAGAAGGAGGCAGAAGATGATGAGTCCAAGAACACCAACGTCATACTTCAACGGATGTTTCAAGCTGCTCTTTAAAAGGATGAAGTCTTGAAGCAGAACAAGAAAGAGAGCATTCCTGAAAATCATTCAAAGAGTGTACATTGAGTGAGAAGCTTCAACGCTATACACACTCAAAGTAAGAGAGAAAGAGCTCAAGCCCAAGAAGAAGTGTGTGTGCACAAGCAATCATCTAAAGTCTTCAAGCTCCAAGCATTCAAGCTTCTTTTCTCTCTTTACTCTCTCTATGCATCATTGTAAATCTTGGGAGAGTCTGTGAGCTAAGAGTTTGAGTTCCTTAGTGTTCATCTTGTATAGCTTTCAGTCTATTCTTTCTTTTCTAAGAAAGATTTGCATCCAACTGTAGGACTGTATACAGTGTTCCTCTTCTAGGGTGAAGAGAAGACCAGCCGAAGTGCTAGGTGTCTGTATGGCTATGTATGGAACTGTACACAATGTTCCCCTTAGGTTAAAGGAAAGAACCTAGGGGGTTGGCATCAGCAGAACCTAGCTAGGGGTTTAAGTCTAGCAGAACCGCACTGGGGTTTGTTCAAGAAGGGTGGCTTCTTGACCTATAACAGAAGTGAGTTTCCTTCCTACTCAAAAAGGAAGAGCACCAGCGGGAGGTGGGGGGTTTTGTATATCCTTGGGGGGATTGTACCCTGGTTAGTGAAATCCTAAGATTTGCCTAGGAGAATGGACGTAGGTCTTCTATTTGAGAAGTGCCGACCACAGGATAAAATTCTGTGTTCTTGTGTGATTGTTTAAATTTACTTTCGCACTGCTACTCTATCTCCACACACACAAACATACCAAGTTTTCAACCGTAAGTTTTCATGTGGTGATTTTTTGTTTTAGTCCCTAGTTTCAGATTGCAGCTATTCTATTCACCCTCCCCCCTCTCTAAAGCTTGAAAACCAATCATCTACGGGCCAACACCACGGTTGTTTCGGGGACACACACAAACCACCTTGTTTCCCGAGGAGGACGAGACAACTCGATGTGTATGTGTTGCACGCACTACACACCTAGGGGTGTTCATGGTTGGGTTTGGTTTGGTTTATAGAAGATTTTTAAGAAACCAAGCCAAATTCAGACCCAACCCGAACCAAACCAAACCGAAGTCCCCTGAAACCAAACCAAACCAAACCGAAATAAATTCGGTTTGGATTGGTTTGGTTCAGTTTAACTTGAAAGTTGAAAATAAATGGGCCTTTAGATATCTTAGTTTAATAAGATTTTAATCACTTGTTTCTCTAATAAATCACTATCAAATAAGATTTGAAATGAAGTATAAATGTTGATAACCATATTACCCTCCATAATATGTATTTTTACGTAAATATTGAATAAACTTGATAGATATATACAAATTAAAACTTATTATTGTAATTTGATTTAATCGGTTTGGTTTGGTTTATAGAGTTTAAAAACCTAACCAAACTGAATTTTCTTTTTCGATTTAGTTTGGAGCCAAACTAATTTTTTTCCATGTTCAAACCAAACCAAACCGAATTGAATCGCTCGCTTCGGTTTGGTTTTTCAGTTTGAACTAAATAGTGAACACCCCTACTACACACCAACCAAACTCATGCTCACAAACCAAGTACACACACACAACAAAGATGTTTATGTAATATACTTGAAGTACAAATCTCAACCTAAGAACAAGAGAAGAAGATGAAAACTCGTAGTTCAGAATTCTTCTATTTTGGTGTGGTTGAGAAACATCAGAGAAGCACACGAAAGGCTTGCATAGGCTTTCTTGGACATTCCACTATGGATGCACGATCTTCAGAACATATAACGCCTTGAACTCGCACAGCAACCCTTGAAGAAATCGCCTGGAAAGTACTCTGGTCTACTAGTTCATCCTTTGCCCTAGCCATGGTGCAAAATCGTTCTCCAACTATGTGTGTTCTCTTCTACACACATGGAAAGGCCTCCCTTTAAATACCAACTTGCCAAAGACTTTATCTTGGATGTGCATGATAAGGAAATCTCATCCAAATCCAAACTTGGAAAGAGACCTATCCAAATATGGAAACTGTGTTCCCGTAATCGGTCGACCGTTTTCACCAAGTCGGTCGTCTGATTCTGGACTTAGCTTCACGACTGGTCTTCTTCTTCTTTGCTGCTTCAGAAACAACACTAAATCGGTCGTCCAATTTTGCCAAGTCAGTCGTCCAACTTTATGATTGTCCCAATGTCAAACTGCACTGGCTAGGTCAATCGTCCGATTTTGTCAAATTGGTCGTCCGCCTTTTCTTCAACAATCAGAAGTTTGATCTTCACCAATTGGAAGCTTGGTCTTCACTAGGAAGGTCGGTCGACCAAAATCTCCAATTTCCTGCTGGGTCATCAATCGATTGGCCCTTTGTTCTTCAATCTATTGAAGCCTTTCAATCAATCAGAAGCTCCTTCATCAATCAGTTGTCTTTCCATAATCGGTCGACCGATTTCTCTGAGTCGGTCGTCCGATCTGCTGACTATCACACTAGAAGTCAGTCTTCCATTTTAGCTTTGTCCAAGTCTTGGTCTTTGTGAAGTCCATTTCATGTGCGAATTTTGACATACTTTGTTACACACTTAACACACAAGTTAGACCCTCAAATCAAATATGAATAGATCAAACACTTGAGTCATCAACATGAATTATACTTAGTATTTTTGTGATTTTCTCAACTTGAGTTAAACTTAGTATTTTTGTTATCATCAAAAATCTACTGAGTACAACACTAAATAGCTACACTAATTAATGGAAATTCATAATCAACAAAAAGAAAAGTAACTACTTAATTGACTCGAAATAAAATGTTGTTTTAAGAATCACTACAGTAGGGCAAGTACAGTCAATAAACCACTAGAAAGTAAGTAAAGCAAACTAAAAAACAAGAAGTATAAATGGAAAATCCCTTTTCAAGTTCTACGCCACACCTTAAAAAAAAAAACTAGAAACTCGAGTCGGAGGGAACGACGCTACCACTCAAGATACGACTATTGCTTTATGACGTCAGTATCAGACCGGACAAGCCAACACAAGAAAACCTTTCAGTCTCATAGCCACAGACGAAAGGTCCAACTGTGGCTCCACCTCGACAAGTACAAACAATTGTGGAGACCAACCAACACCACTTGTAGACAACCAAGCTACAAACCCACGCCTGATACACCTCTAGGGGTTCCACAGTCCCTAGAGTGAGGTTGTGGAACACGAGACTAGTTGGGACCCAATATGTCTACTATACCCTCCACCACAAGTGCGGTATAAGCGATCAAATTGAAAATCAACCACACCACAAGTCGCTGCCCCACTGTTGTCTTTTCTTCAGCCAGACGTACAACTCAACAAACGAGTGAAGGTGTCAAGGAAGACAACACAAACCTCTACCATACACACAGTATTGGGACAAACCCCAAACACTAACATGTCTGGCTCACAGAGAACCTGGGGTACCAGACAAGAGAGGCATTCTGGATAAGTGCCAGACCACCGAAATTGATAAACCACATGCACATTACAAAACCTTATGTGAAATGCCAATAATCACTATTTTCATTATCATAATACAACGGAATCATCGGACAACAAGTTGTGATAACATTAGCCTAAAGGTCAACCCCCAAGCTCAGTAAGAAACTCAGTTCATAGAAAATTGGAATGCATCGCAAACTCCTGACGTGACACTAACACATTAGGTAGGGGTACTAGTTTGCAAATGTTAAGCATCCGTCAACCTAGAGACCTCACTAAGATGTCCAACAAATTGGACGCGATCTCTGACATATCACCCAAACCATGGGTCTCACATAGAGCACCCCAGCAGCGGCCACACAGGCCCAAATCCATCGACTAAAACCATTCTAAACCACAAAACACACGTAAAGCCAACCATTTCATCATTTAAACCTCATTTTCATTATTAAACTTCTCATGATTAGTCATTCTCGATAAAACACATTGAAATGAACATTTGAATACAATTATCTAATGAGATACTGCCAGAAACCGAGACCCTTTGGGTCCACACAACAAACTAGAGACCCAATGGCCTCAGGAACCAAAACGCAATAGGGGAACTGGTAGCGTTAAAAATGCGACGCTCTAATATACCACATTTTGGATGAGAACACGTTGGGGGCATAGGTCGCATTCTGAACTGAGACTGGGTCCACACAGCAAACTAGAGACCCAATGGCCTCAGGAACCAAAATGTGACAGGGGAACCGGTTGCGTTAAAAATGTGATGCTCTAATATGCCACATTTAGGATGAGAATACGTTGGGGGCATAGGTTGCATTCTGAACACGACCACCTAGCCCACCGCGTTCTCAGACAGAATGCACAACACATAAGTTTCCCCCAGAAAACCCCAAGAAACCCCATTTCCACATCCATCAACCGACAATAATCAACTATCTCGACGAAAAATCATCTGCATATTATTAAGCAACCATTTACATGCATTAAACCACACAATAACGCAAAGGAGCGAGAGAATTCTCTTACCAACCTGAAGAATGTGAAGAATGAAGCTCAATCGGCATTTCCCATGTTCCAAACGCCTCCCTCACGTGGAAATCGTGCAAAACCACCATCTCCCAAGTTGAAATCGCTGGAAACCCCCTCTGGGAGCCTCTCCCTATTGCCCTGTTTAGTCAGGAACAAAGCTTTAAAACATCAAAATTGAGAACGCGTCGGGGCCTATTGTCGCATTTAGAATGCGACATATCAGACCGTCACGTTCACGAACGCAATGACACGCAGCAGTCCAGTGCGCGTCATGCGTCGCACATGCAGCTGAAGAACCAAAACAAACGATTCTAAGATCATGATATGGGTGAAGGTCGTGTTATGAATGCGACGCCCTCCCCCCTCGAGTTCTCAAACAGAGAATTTAAGTGTCATGTAGGCCAAAATCCTCAGCCCACAACACCCACATAACACACCAAAGCTCAAAACATAGCTCAATGACCACACATTGGCCCAACAATCATGCAAAACTCATTAAATTAGATCCGAACGACTGTGATGTTACACCTATACACCCAAAGTTTATTAAATAATGATACCTTGCATGTCTTGTGCCAATATCGTCATGGCGATGGTGGTGTTGAGGCGAGGGATGCATAGGAGCTCGTACAGTTCTGATATTGGTCTAACGAGGTTTTAAGATAAAGAAACCATTGATGTATGCCAAATGTATGTGATTAGTTAGTGCACAAGTGAACAATGTGACTAGCTAGTGTGTAGGTGGCATATGTGCATTATCTTTGCATTAAACAACACAAAGCTGGGTATGCATCGGGCGTGCATTGACACATGTTTGACATGCGACAAGTATTTCTCTTTAAGATGTTATTATACTTAAGATATATGGTGTTCTCATCCCTAGTAAGTGTGACGATTTAATTTAAACCTTTTTAGTGGATAATTACACACACGTATAGGTTTATATATTTTACTTATAACTGTATTTGTTTTTATTATCATGGATATCTCATATTAAGATATAGAAAGAATGGTTTATCTATTTTCTTTAATGATTCAGTTGAATCAATAATTCATTATTGGAGTAGATAGTAATAACATTTATAGGATGGTGCATTTTTTATTTTTATTCCGATGGCTTGAACATGGTTTCATATTATTTTATTCATTCATTATTATAAAATAAATATTAAGTATTTACATTAAATTTTTATTAAATATACTAAAATATATTATTTGAATATACTATCAATTAATTCTGAAGTGTATGTGGATATATCTGTATTGTTGACATACTGAAATGACTATCATTATTGGTATCAAATCAATGTCGATTCAAACAAGCTAACTCTTCTATTCTTGGGCCAAAGAAATTCAATTTAATTAATTAGTTTTTATTTGCATTTGTGTAGGGTTGCAACTTGCAAATGGAATCCAAATATATGATCTTCCGACTTGATTCTGATAAGAATTACCAATTTTAAAATTAAAAAATAATATCGATAGTTTATCAGAATCGATATCTATTATCCCGCTATATTATTAGAATTGGAATCAAAATTAACAAATATTCGAAATTAAAATCAGTATCAATTATTCTGATAAATTTTTCATAAACTCAAAAGTCAAAGTCACAGTAAGCACTTTAGCATATCGAAGTTTTGGTTCTGGTAATGTAATAGGAATTAGATTGAAATAAGAAATGACTATTTCGATTATATTAGAATCGAATTCGGAAGCTTAAACGGTTATTAAAATTGGTATCAAAAATTCATGTTTTTGGTACCGAATTCAACCCGATTGTAACCCTACATTTGTGTTAAAATACTTGTCCTTTTTCAAAAACTATCCACTGAATAATAGCATATTTCTATCCATGCCTACAACGTTTCCCTTCCAAAAATTGAAACAAATTAGAATTTTCAACTCTATGCAACATCTAGTAGATAGAATATTGTTTGAAACAAATAAATCATAATTATTTGTATCTTCACTCACAAACATGGTGCCATGTTGTGAAATGAATTTCTTAACAGGACTCTAATCAAGATATTTTTCTGTTATGTATCTTTTATGAGTTGTAACATGCTGTTTACTCTTATTGGTCAATGAAATACCTATATTTTGATATATAAAACATTCTTCGTCCCATCTTCTAGAGAGACGAATTGGTTCAATAATAATTATTTCTCTTTTTACCAATTTTGTAAAAGATACATATTTTTAATCAACATCACTTCCAGACACATCTCTCTTTGAATTGAGGATATAACAAATCTTCTTATATTTGTTAGTATAAGTAATAAACAATATAACTTAATATTTTCGATCATTCATGTTTTATTCAAAGAATCATCCCATCTCAATTGAAAAAGAAAATATTTTTTCAAGAATAAATCAAGTTCTGCTTATTCCTTACTCTTGAATTGTTCTTTCTTTCTATGTCTTTCAATGGTTGATTCTGTGTCGTTTTTTTCAACATTTTTTCTTTTGTTTTTGTATATTTTGTTGTGTTATTTTAATTATGTTCAACTATTCTAACAAGAGAACCACTTGGTGGGAGTTTGCATCCACGTGGGTGCAAACCACACCCCCATTGAGCTGAGTTTGTTGAACAAGACATTCCCTTCTAACAATGTCGATGCTGAAGATCCTATGTTAATATAAGATTTTAAAGAGGTATATAAAATAATATAAAAGATTCTAGGAATACATATATTATTATATTTAACACGCAGGAACATTGGGCGAGGATACATTAAAGTTTTTTCAGTCTTAATTCAAGTTAAATTAGGTTCCGAAGACAGAGGTATACAAGATGAAATAAATGATCAAGAAAGCCGGGGAGATCCGATTAAAATACAACAGATTTTCAGATAAATATTTTATTTAATTTTTTATCAATTTAAATAAGTTTACATTCATTAATAGTTGAAGTAAAGAGCTAATCTAACCAGTATAAATATGGGGTGTATCTGTTAATGTAAAAAATATAAAGACAGCAAAATATTTGAGGGTCAATGTGTAATATTAACCTCGTAAATGTCACCGTGACTATTCTCCAAGATCACTGATGTTGTCGAATAAACCGACCAAAAATTTTATCGATGAAATTTTATGTGGGTCCCACATCAGAGCAGCTCCAACCAGACGATCCGGTTTGCTCTGGAGTCTGGAGCCACCCGGGTCGCCCGACCTGGGCCGTTGGGCGGCGCCAGGCTCGGACCAGCCACGGTCACGGTTTCCTCCTCAAAAGAGAACCAGAGGACATTCCAAGTGCTCTCCTCCTACCGCGTCTTCTTAATTTGGCAGAAATGTTAGGTGCCAAGGCTCACACCATCCCACTCTGCTTATTCGGCCTCACCAGCGTCGCCAGGGCGAGGGTGAGGGCAGCGGCGACACTACCGGATGGGATCCCCGACTCCAGCTCCGACCCGCCGGAGGGAGCCCAGAAGAAGCGCGGGAGCCCCCAACTCAACCGCTGGTTGCGCGCCCGGACCCTGCGCTCGGGGCGGAAGCTCGAACGCCGTTCGGACGGCGACAAGGAGAGGATGGCATCCGCTTCTCCTTTGCCGATCTCCTCGACCGGGTCGTCACCGGCGGCAGGGGCTCTGGTAGCGGTGGAATCGGAGGACGATGAGTTGCCGGGGGAGAAAGTGTGGGGGGGAGGGGGGAAGGTTATCTTCATGGTGTCGGACGGCACCGGGTGGACAGCGGAGCACTCCGTCAGCGCGGCGCTGGGGCAGTTCGAACACTGCCTCGTCGACCGGGGCTGCCCCGTGAACACCCATCTCTTCTCCGGGGTAAATCTCTCTCTCTCTCTCTCTCTCTCTCGGTGACACACACACACACACACGTGTTGGAGGCGAAGTTGTGCATTGGCAAGAACTCAGCCTCATGTTTTGCTGAGGATCGCTGCCCTTCTTCGGTTTCTCTTTTGTTAATCATGTGCTCAGGGGAACAAGTAGCATTTAACCAAGTAAGCGTGGTTGGGGTTGGGGTGTTCTTTATCTTGTTATATGCATGACAGAAAGCGGTGTAGTCAAAGTTCATTATTTCTTGAGTAGGAAGCAATATTCATCTGGCAGATTTACTGATTGACTCGCTGAATTGATGTTGTTTTTCACAGATTCAAATATCACAATTTGATCTCAAGGTCAAATTAAATCTTAAATACTTATTTGATTCAAATTACAGAGCTGTTCAACTTGCTTTTGTTTAGATCAGTTAATGTTCCGCCATAGGAAAGCATCAAAATGACTAGGGAAAGGGCATCTAACACCGGCTTGGATTGAGCATAGGCAAGCGTACAGAAATAACATGAGAAGACACAAGGGATGAGAAGACACAAAAGATGAAAAGACACTTACATGGGGAAAGTTTACGGGCTCAACAGTAAAAGAAAAATACCAGAAGAAATTTTAGTTGGATTCAGTCTCAGCCCTTTGACTTTCTTCTGAACATTATGTTGTTTGAGTCATGGACATTAGTCTCCGAGTCAAATCATAATATAAAACTGGGTTGCACATAGTATCAATAGTTCTAAGTTATAATTAACTGCCATTACTCATGTTTACACAGAACTACAGCCCATCAATCAGGAAGGCATGATGAAACAAAAACAGTAGAAGCTTCGTCAGAAATTAGAAGGCCTTATGCACTACAGCCATCAACTTTAAACCGAAACTGCCAGGCATGCAGTTTAATTAGCGTCATAAGTCTACTAATACATGGAACATGCAAATCGGGACTGTGTGTGTGCATGGGTGTTATTTTCTATACCATTTTCTGCCCTTTATGGCCATTTGTGTCTTTATAGTTGGCAGTCAAATAGGCATAGGCGTTTCCTTTCTATCAGAGCCGCACAATTACTTACATGGGCATGTGTCAAACATGGAAAGTATTTAAAACTGTAGAAAAATGAATCAGAATGACAGCTTAACAAAACCCTATAACTAATAAGTAATAAGGAATCCTAGTCAGCCCTGGTTATCTTCAAAAAGAAAAAAAAAGCACAAATAAAAGACAAGAACTATTGAGTTAATTATTTCATAGAAAAATTAGAGCATCAATTAAGCCTCTGAAATGGACAGTCAATCACCTTCTAGAATCGTAAATGGGTATTTGGACATGAATACAAGTCTTACATGGTGCCTATGCAATAATTGGAATGACCACAAAGCTCAAAGAATCAAGTTAGATGATTTCACAACTTCACAAAATGTATTACAAGCATGGGATGCCTTTCCTATTAATAATTTACAGTATATCTATCTTATATTATGTTTCATTCCTCACGTTTTGATGATGGCTTGGTTGTTCAATGTGCATCTGCGGAGCTTACTATAAGTTCCTATTCTCATGAAATGGGTGTTTTGTTTTTTTTTTTTGTTTTTCTTGATGTCATATTGGAAATCTAATTAGCACAAGCTGTGGTTGATGTTCATGCCATATTTCTTATTTTTTTGCTTCAAAAAGTGCTGGCTTAGTGGAAAAAAAAATATTTCTCTTCTCCAAACAATATTTTCATCTGCACACCTGGTCTCAGTGATTATGATGCTGAAAAGGTTCAAATCATGGACCATCTTCAGATTGAAGATTTAGATCATTTGATGGAGATCATAAGACAAGCAGCCATGGAAAGGGCTTTATTGCTTTACACGCTTGCAGATCCTTCCATGGCTGATGCGGCAAAGAAGGCATGCAAACTTTGGGGAGTGCCCTTCTCCGACATACTTGGACCTATCACAGAGGCTATCGCCACCCATCTTGGTGTTGCCCCATCAGGCATACCTCGAAGTGTTTCTGCTCGGAATATGCCACTTTCTGAAGAGTACTTCAGGCGCATTGAAGCCATTGATTTCACCATCAAGCAAGATGATGGGGCCCAACCACAAAACCTCTCTCGGGCGCACATTGTTCTTCTTGGAGTTTCCAGAACTGGGAAGACACCCTTATCCATATATCTAGCTCAAAAGGGCTACAAGGTGGCAAACGTTCCATTAGTTCTGGGTGCACAACCGCCGAAGACCCTTTTTGAGATAAACCAGGAAAAGATTTATGCACTGACAATAAATCCAGTGGTCTTGCAAACCGTTAGGAAGACAAGAGCCAAAAGCCTTGGCTTCAGCAGTGAGATGGAAAGGAATTATTCGGACAGGGATCATGTGAGAGAGGAGTTGGAATTTGCCAGTAAGATTTATGCGCAGAATCCATTGTGGCCTGTGATTGGTGAGTGAGAATTGCCTGCAAAACATTAGTAACTTTTTTTTGTCTTTGCTTCAGTCCTCTTCATATTTTCTCCCACCCACTCCTGATCTCTAATTGTGATTACAGAAGTAACAGGGAAAGCAATAGAAGAGACCGCCGCTGTTATACTGAGGACTGTCCATGATAGGAAACATAAGCACACGATGCCTCGCATTTCCAGACGGTACTAGTGTGAAAAGGAATTGTTTGTTGTTTAGCTATCTCAATTTTGACTTCTAATATTTCTCTTATTCCTTGAAAACTCATACTTGATATGTACTCTTTTGCATCTCCATTAATAGAGCGTCCTAGTTAGAAAATGAGTGAAAATCCTCCTAACATTGCATAGGTAGCTGTGATGGTGCTGCAGACACACAGAAATCTCAGCAACAGTTGAAATATGTAAATATTATAGTGCAAAGAAATCTACTATTCGGTATGAATAAGGTAACTAGTGTTGATCAAATACAGTCCATTGTCCATCTAGCTTTGTTTCCTGCGACTTCATTTCTTAACTTATAAGGTTATATGATGTGTATCTAATGATTTTATTTGTTTATTGCTGGGAATTCTACCTTCTGGAAGGAGGGTGCTGAGCAACATTGCTGTTGGAGGGGTACATAGCTAAGTTACAATCAGTAGTCGTCACTGACAGGATTCCATCGCAGCCTTAAGATGGAGGAAGAAGAAATTATATGTTTGCAAACTAGGAATGTTTTGCATCGAGAGACAAAACCTAACAATTGGTGTGACCTCGATGCATCTAACTTATATGACAATCTCAAAAATATTCACACAATATCTAAAAAATGAGGTGTAATTATAATATAAAGATTGCTTGTTATAGTTTACACCCTGCAGGAGGGTACAACACTTGTGATAGTTTGCATGTGCACTTCTGGGAAGGTCCTTCAGTAAATTATTGTCTTCGCAGAGGGGAAATGCACTGAACTAAAGAGACAATTATCCAACTACGTGTACAACGTGTTATGAGCTAATTGTTGTAGAAAATATACCATGAAGCATAACCAGGTGTTATAATAGATAGGGTTGGATTCCCACATATGCTTACCGGTAAAGTTGCGTTAATTGTCGGCCATTTGAAGATGCTCGTTCCACAGTTGCACACTTTTTTTAAATTTATTCTTAAAATAAATTACTTTTTTATCATTTTACCTAGATTGATGGCTGATAAAGGTCAAACGAAAATCCATAGTCAATCGCTTCTTAAGTTACATTTTACACGATATACACACAAGAACCAAGTGAAACTTAGGGCACAGTTGAATGGAAAGGGATTCGCAATAGTTACATCATCTTATTACGATCGCATAACGTCCTTTGTAGCTTAATTCAATATTATTATGTTGAAAGAGCATGAGTTGGGATGTGTCATAATTTTAGGGTTTTTCTTAACAATGTAACGAGTCCTTATATACTGTTGATTGTAAGTATTTGTATAATTGAGTAATAAGTTTGTAATTTAGATAATGATAAGCTCAATGAATACAAAAATAAATCATTTTTTATTGGAATTGAAATATTTCAATTTATCCTCATGTTTTGGATAAGATAATCTTATTAAATACAAAATCAAATCATTTTTATTTGAACTGAATATTTCAATTATCCTTATGTTACTAATTTGGACTCGACTATTCATTTCCAATGACCTCGGTCTATTTGGTTATTGATGAGGCCTTAAAATGTGCATTCAAGAGAACGATCAACTTTATAGGAAAATAATTAGAAGTTAAGTGAAAGGAACTTATTTTCATATCTCTAACAAAAAAAAGTTATACTCAAAAGTCTTTACTTTTTGGTGGGATTTATTTTCTAGTATCTCATTAATATTTTTATATATAACTTTTTTATTTCTCATTTTATCCTCTCCACTTAGTTTTGTCTTCTTCCCTCTTCTTTCCATAGTATTTTAAAGTAAAAAATAGATATGATATTAAAGAAAATAGTACATAATTTAAAGTAAAAAGAGAATATAATTTAAAGTAAATCAATATATGGTTTAAAGTAAAATAATATATGACTTAAAATATAAGAGAACATTTGAAGCATATGGTATTAAAGTAAAAGAGTACATACTTTAAAGTAAAAGTTCATTTTTTAAGTAAATGTTCGCATGTCTTAAAGTAAAAAAGTACTTATGACATTTGACCATTTATTTTTGTAAAGGAGAAATTTAGTCCCACATCAGAGATTGTGAAGATGAATTGTGTGTTTATAAAGTAAGGTGTATCTCGTATTTCCAAGAGGGCTTTTTTTTCTAAAGAGAAAGATAAAACCTCAAGCACGAAGATAATACTTCTTGTGAGGGACATACTAAAATTTCATGTACTTTCAATGACGTCGTATATGGAACAACTATATGTCCCTACTGCACATCCTTATTCTCACTAAATGGGGGCTGTGTAGATGGGAGATTGTGAAGATGAAGTGTATATTTATAAAACGAGGTCCACCTCCACACTCCTGAGAGGATCTTTTTCCAATGAAAAGGATAAAACCCCAAGTAGGGGACAATATTGAGAGAGGCACATTAAAATTTTCACGCATCTTTAATTTTTAAAATTAATTAATATTTATCTTAAGTCATTACTTTAATATTTACTTTAACATTTACATTAACATTACTTTAAATTGACAGTGTCGACAGCAGGTGGGCGGCCAGTAGCGGCAACAACAGGTGGGCAATTGGTGGTGGCTGCAACGGTCGGCGATCAACTGTCGATTAGTGGTGGCTGGTGGTCGACGATAGCTGGCAGCAGCCGACAGTCAATGGTCGGTTGTTGGTTAGTAGCAGTTGGCAATTGATAAGGACTGATGGCGAGACAGTAGGGCGAAGGTAGTGGCGGGCGGTGGCGGCAACGGACGGCTAGTGGCCGACAGTGGTAGTCAGCGAGTGTCAGCAGTTGGTTGACAATTGACTAGCGACAGTAGCGACAACCGATTATGTAACGTCCCGACGCGGAATATCAGAGCGAAATTACAGTTATTAAATAGTACAGAGCGAGAAGTAAATAACAAACCATTGCACAATAGGAATAGTATCAAATAACTCTAATTTCATTAATAATCCATCAAACATCTATTACATTCATCTATCAGAGCCATAACTAGGGCTCAGAGTACTTTATTCAAACTTAAACTAATATATATTGTCTGATTGACTACTAAACTAACTATCTACTACACCATGATAGCTGATCGGGTCACTCCTGAGCAACATCCTCATCAGTCCCATCCTCATGAGTGTAGTTGTCTCCATCAGACTCACCTGAACACATGAAATAAATACGCAGGATGAGCGAATAACGCCTAGTATGACTTAATATCTCATGAGAACAAGCATGCTTTAAATAATTAATGTGTTAATGGCAGGATAACTAAGAGTATAGTCATGTAGAGCAAGTAACAATACAAGAGAGCAATAGCACTGGTACAGTGAAAATAGCACAACAAGAACGATAATGGAATGGCCATGTAACGATAATAGTATGTAACGATAGCACTTGTATAGCACTTGAATACATAGCACTTTGATTGTCAACGATTAATTGTTATAGTATTAAATGGCGCTAGATGCATGCCGTACACATCCTGATCATGTAACCCTTGTAAGAAAATGGCACTCTTCGGACGCTCTCCCCAGGACCAGACCGGGCCCTATTGCACTGGTATATAGCACTATTTGTTATTTTAGACAATCAATTGTATGGCCAAATGGAGTACCAAGAATAGATGAGAATAATAGATGAATAGATGAGAGAGTAGAGTCAAAGTGAACAGATGAGAGTACTGAGATAGTAGATGAGAAGGGTACAATCGTAAAATAATATTAAACACTGATAGTAACAGTTGCACGGTACTAGGTCGAATACCGGCAGTTTGGTAGAAGTCACAACCGCCCACTAGTCGTGCCGTGGACACAGGCCAGGTGGTCCGGCGTGAACCCAAGATAAGAAGGAAACACACTAAGGTCATGGATCGTACTGATCTCTAAAGGTGTAACGGGTTTTGGGGTACAACCAGCTCGTCGGCTAAGGACGTGCGCCAAAGCCAAGAAGACTTACGGAGGCCTTGACAATGAGTCCCTAATCCAGTCAGGAGTCTTCCCGATGGAGAGGTGGTCCATGCCAAGAGAAGGGTGTAGAAAACAAGTGTATGTCGTGCCTCGAGTGCTCGAAGGCCGAGGGAAGCAGTAATAGTGTACAAAACGCGCGAGCAAAATGAGACAAATGTAATTATTTAAATAGGGAATTTAGTAATTTATTTCACTAAATTACCAGATACATTATTGCGTAATTTAATAGGTTTCATGGCAAACATGATTGTTAAGTGTGTGCAAGTGTAAGAAATCGAGAGAACATGTAAGTTGTGCATATAGTATTTAAATTAATTAAATCCATGTAATAATGCTTATTCATAATTAACAGTTCGAAATTATTCATGACAGTACTTAATTTGGACTTAACAGGTTTTATAGGACATATATGACAGGGTTTAAAAGGGAAAAATCAGCATTCTGGTCGCTTTGGTACTGTCGCGACGCAGGGTGCGTGTCGCGATCAGGTTGCGACAAGCGGACCAGCGCGTTCAGGTAGTCAGATCGCAACGGGTTAACGGTCGCAATCAGGTCGCGCCACTATGTCCGGTTGCGTTCTGCTGAACCGGGTGCTCGGAAAAAACGGGGGCAGGTCGCAACATGTCGACCTGTCGCGTTAAGAACGCGACGGTTCTTCCTATCGCGACCCCTTCTGAGATTGCGGCGGATCGTGTTGCCCAGTTTGACGAGCCCAGAGGGGGGGTGAATGGTCTTTAAAAAATTACTCTAGAATATACCTGTAATTAAAAACATTCACCAAACGATCTTCGAAGGAGGTTAGTGACTGTTAGTTTAAGAATCAAACACACAAAGAAGACAATCACACAACACAAAGGATTATCCTGGTTCGGACCTCCTTTCCTTAGGAGTCCTACGTCCAGTCCCTGAGCAACACTCAGGATTTCACTAACTAGGGTACAGTCCCCCTAAGGACGCACAAACACCCAGCTCAGCTGGTCTTCCTTCACACGAAGGGAATTACACCACCCTGGATACCCACCAGGTCTTCCTTCACAACCGAAGAGAAACAACCCCCTGGATACCACAGGTCTTCCTTCACAACCGAAGGGCAAACAACCCTGGATACCACCAGGTCTTTCTTCACACCGAAGGGGAAGCACAAGCTGAGAGAAAGAATCAAGCCCCCTAGATCAAGCTTTTAAACAAGCGGATCTGAAGCAACTAGTGCTGAGAGCAAAGATCTAAAACAAGTTACACTCTCAGAACTACACAGGCTCTCTTAGAAAATCTATTACAGCACAGAGAGCGAAGAGCTGAAGATGATGAAGAAAAGTAAGGTTCTTGGCTCTAGACTTTCTTCAGAAGAATTTGAATGCTTGAACACACACCGTGTCTCTTCTGTTCTTCTGACTTGTATTTATATCTTCAATTTGAAATATAGACGTTGAAGTAACCGTTGTCTCTTAGATGGGTAGACGTTAGACTGCTTGACATTTGGGAGCTTCAACAATCTTTTATCCATTTGAGCACGCAAAGAGATAATGTCTTCTGGCGTCAGTATGGTCCAACGTTGTATGACAGAACATCTTTAGGACCCTGCACACATTAAATGGTAGAAAAGTAGACAGCTAGACTGTCTCTTGTTGTCAGTAAACATTGACATGAGTTTTCACCAAATAGCAATGCCAAATAGTTTGATCTAAAGATGTTGATAGAGTATGCACGATAATGAAAAGATATCATCTGCATGCATGCAGTAGATACGTTCTGTCTCATAAATGCACATCAGTCAGACAGATAAAGAAGACTTGACAATTCAACGTTTAAGGTTTAAATATCAAGTCGATATAAACTATAAAGATGTTATCTATATGACTTTGAAATCTTATGAATAAGTCAGGTTGACCAGTCGTTATGAGACAGAAGAAATCGTTGTGAAAACACTTAACAAATCGTTATACAAAGCAAATCGATATGAGCACTTATAGAATCATTACGGCGAACACAGTCGTTGCGAGTTCTGAAGGAATCGTTGCGTAAAAGCAAATCGTTGTTAACACTTATCAAGTCGTTATGAGCTCTAAAGAAATCGTTGCGTAAAAGCAAATCGTTGTGAGTGCTTAAAGGAATCGTTACGGTATTTGATGAAATCGTTACAACAAGCAAGTCGTTGCGAGTTCTGAAGAAATCGTTATGATTACTTATAGAATCGTTACGGCGAGCAAGTCGTTGAGAGTTCTAAAGAAATCGTTATGATTACTTATAGAATCGTTACGACGAGCAATCGTTACGCTTTCTAAAGAATCGTTACAATGACTTATAGAATCGTTATGACAGGCAAGTCGTTACGCTTTCTAAAGAATCGTTACGATGACTTATAGAATCGTTATGACAGGCAAGTCGTTACGCTTTCTAAAGAAATCGTTACGATGACTTATAGATCGTTACAAGATCGACTGTTTGAAACCTTTCCAGTCTTACAAGAAATCGTTAAAAAACACTTATGAAATCGTTGTGACTTTCAACAGAAGTCGATGTGGACTTAGAGAAATGCACTTACCTGGCTTATTGACAGAAGTATTTAGTACTTACTAAATTGCTTGATTTTCCTGTTTATTTCCTGTGCTTAAGACTCATAAAATACATGTTAGAAGACTTGATATTGTTTTGTTAATCACCAAAATAAATATGTAATTAATTATAATTACAGGGGGATGTTCTGATCATCAATCTCTCCATTTTGGTGATGACAAAACTCAACAATAAGTATGTAAAAAAAAATGCATATAGATTTTCAGACATAGGTATTTCTCCCCCTTTTTGTCATTAAGCAAAAAAGGTAATCTGAGACAAAGACAGGATAAGAAATATATGAAGACCAGAGAAGTGAATTTGGTTATTGATCTTGAGGTCGACGAGAAGGATCAAGATAGAAGGCAGGAGACAACAAGGAGGCAACTGTCGGATGACAGGAAGTGCCAATCTTTCCTGCTCTTCAAATGTGCTTGAAAAGCTCCAACCTCAATTTTATAGGAGGGTCCCATAGTGGGAGCCATCCGCTTGAGATGAAGTTTCCACTGCTCAGAAATAAAGTCCCCATATTTATCCGAACCTAAGGCTATTTTGAAAGAGGAGAAGGACCCAAAGCTAGCAAAAAGGAGAAACTTGTCCATCTTGATAGGATAGAAGATCTGATGAGACCGGAGCTCCTTCTTCAAATCATGAAAAATCTTGAATCTCTCAAGCCAGACTGCGAATGTATTCCTGATGAGGTGACGAGAATTGGCGTCCAGAAAGTCACCAGGTGTCAGAGGAGGTAGATTTGCTTGGGTCTGAGAGGCATTCAGATCAGAAAGCTACTGAGCAGACAATGGATAGTGCTGGAGCCACTCATCAGAGGTCAGCCTTCACATTCTGAGAGAATGGGAGCGAGGATATTAGCTGAAATCTCCCCTCAAGATAGTGTTTGAACACAAATCTTTGGAGAAAGATCACGGCCTTCATATACATGCAACCTGGCCATGACTCTAGCAGCTCTCTCAAAGACAAGTGTACCAACCGATGAATCCATGATCAAGGAGTGGAGAGGTGGAAGGAACACAATGTCTGGGAACTTCAAGGTAGCAAAGTCCACCTGAAGAGGTTCACGATGAGTGGACTGCAAAGCTGTGATAGCTGCACGAAACTGTCCCAACTGAGGTTCATCCAAGCTGTTGACATAGCAATAATTGCAGAACATCTGATACTGCCTGATGAACTTAATTTCTTTCTGAATAAAGGGTCCAAACAAGTTCTTGTGATGGATCTGGAACCATTCATACAGAGGGAGAGGGGCTTCCCTGGGAGGATATCTGGCAGCTTGCACTCTCTTAAATTGGGAGTACAAAGCACTGCTGGTCCGAGCCCACTGCTCTTTAGTTTTGGCTTCAGTCACAGAAAAGATTTTTGACTGTTGAGCCTTTGAAAGAGAAGTGTAAGGGAATATGGTAGTAAGATGGTTGGAAAGATTTTGGAAAGGTAAACCAAAAATATGAGCAAAAACCACATTTTGAAGGTATTCCTCATACAGGGGTTTGTGCTTATTTGCTATGGCTAGAGAAAACCACAGAGGTGGATAGCAAGGAACTGAGGAGACCGGAAGGGTGGAAGTAAGTCTCCTTCTTTTGGAGACAGGGCTGGAAATACCAATCCTGTGAGAGTGAGTTTCCAGTGGCTAGGACAGATTTGAGAATCGCTTCTTCAAATTCATCCTTGATGCATGGATCTCAGTTTGGGTGACTTGGGCACCTTCAGGAATGAGAGTGATGAAAGATGGAGGTGCTGATGGGTGATTCAAGGAGTCAGGAGTGATGGTAGGAGGATCACTTGGTCCTGAGGAGGAGGGACCAGATGACGAAGCTCCAGCTGAAGAAGATCTGGGAAGAACTTCAACAGAGGAGGAAGTAAGGAGTGGTGGAAGAAGTAAAAGGAGTGGGAGAGGAGATTTGTCGTGAACGTGGCCTTTTAGGAACAGGGGTGCTGGAGGAGCTGTGGGTGAGGTGGGTGGAGAAGGAGGGGCTGGAGTAGGAAGAGTGGAAGGCTCGGGAACGACAGCCTGTGCTTCTCCAACTGCTGCCGAAATCTCCAGGGATGACAAACCCTCAGCCTGTACTGCTGGCCCTTGATCCTCAAAGGGTACTCCAACTGCCACTGAAACAACCACATGAGCTCCTCTTCAAGATTCTGCCCTGAGGCCTTTCATCCACAGAAGGCTGTACTGAAGCTTCTGCATTGAGAGATGGCCCTGATGCCCTGCATTCTCATCAGATGGTCCGGGTTCTTCTGTTTGCTGCTGAGTCTGACTTGGACTTGCACTTCCCTCTTCTGCGATTACTGGCCCTGATGGCCTGAGAACAGCTTCCGAAACCTCTGAGTGCCAGAAGGTGAGAACTCACTGTCTTCATAATCTTAGAAAGTGTTGCCTTCATGCTGCTCATTTC